>WOGP01001708.1:0-18345 GCA_015342065.1 Leptinotarsa undecemlineata | reverse complement strand
AAATTGGATGTAGAGCTCAAAAATGTTGAAATATACAGGGTGTTCCATTTGAAAAAATTGAGTTCCACTCATTTTTTCATGAGATCAAAGTATCTGCATTTTTTGATTATATGATATTATATATGGGGTGTATCATTTGAAAAATCAAAGAAGCGGCTACTTTATATTAGAAGCGACAACGCCGCTTCGTCTGAAATATTGTAGGCGTGTAGGTCATATTGATTTATGCATACTGTGAAATTTTCAGATTGATCCATTAAATAGTTTGTCAGAAACGGCTAATTAACGCTCATCATGAAAAGCCCTGTATATATATTATATTTCTGATTTTCTTTGGTAGATCCAATCTGTCGATAAATATACTACATTTATATAAATTGTAACAATTCAGGATATATTTTCTCATAAACCATTAGACCTCGCTTGCAAAATTCATGTATTACGGCCAGACTAGAACATTTCCAACTGTACGCCCATGGATATAGTTATTCAGCACCAGTTTTTAGTCAAACCGAAAGGGTGTTTCGCATAATATTGGACGTATGCCAGTTTACGCGTAGCATAAACAATCCCGAACTTGGACTCAAGGCTTTTTATGTTCGTGAAATTAGCAAATTTATGGAGTGTTTTGCTTCAACCACCATGAAATGTATTAATCCCGAATGTGAGGGTGTGGTATGCCCGAGATCCTATATTTTGTTTTTATTTTTCAGATGTGTTTACGACCGTGATAGATAAAGAATGTTCCTCCACAAGTTGAATAAAAACTTAGATATATGCGTCCTGGAGGATATTATTTCCTGGAATACTTCCTGAATATATTGTTTAACTTCAACGAAGTCAAAAACTGGAAGTTTGAAATGATAATAAAAATACACAGTTGGGGTGGTTTATTATTTATACACTCTCTAGTCCATGGAGAATAGAACTTTTTTGGAGAGCCCCAGTTTTCAGTTATTCGCAATATAGAATTCATTACAGTTAACGAGTTTACTTGAAGTTCATCTCTGTTCTTATTTTTATAAGGAAAAGACGCTCGTAACTTCGAATGGAATAATATAGTCCACAATTTGTTTTTCAATGGTTGATTGATATGATTTTATCTGCAGAGCCAATCTCTGATGTAATTATAAAATAACAACTTTTACGTCATAAAAAATAATAGTCAGCAACAAATATTGGTGATAATAGACAGGTTGACCCCTTTGAAAAAGACCTCAACTTGTCTATTAACTTCACTTGCCTATGCAACTGTATTTCAAGCGGAAATTTACTAGTCCGGTCAAATTAGACTAAAAAAAAAAGTGAATGTACATAACTTCACAACAAGCTGCAAATGCGTGTAACTGTTCAAAATATATATGATATTTCAAAATTCCGAATGATTGCGATGCCTGGAAAAAAAATTATTCGAGGTCAAAGGTAAAAAATCTGTAAAAAATGGTGTTTTGCGATTTTCAGGAAAACGGTGAGTTTTATCATAAAATAACCTCAGATAAAAATTGTAGATCATAAAATTCTCTGCAAAAAATGTATCAATACTTTTTTCTTAGAGCCACCGTTTCTGAGATACTACGAGTTAAAAAGTTGTAATCGTCATTATATGCATAAGTATGCCACGTATATACATCTATGGAGTTGTAATTCAAGTGAAAATATTTTTCTATTGGTATACATAATTATAAACATAAGAATATCAGGTAGAATGAAATCCAGTCCCTTAATTTGTACGCTAGTGTAACCTTGAGCCAACATCTGTCTCCCTGTTCAATATTCTATTTGATGAACTTATGGCAGTTCATACCAGACAACAGAAATTTCTTACAAATACCCACAACCAATCTCTGTTCATTTCAATGCAATTGAAGAATAAGTTTATGGGCGAAAGTATATAGGTTAAGCAGGCTTAACGATGCCGACGTATTGATTATTGAAACAGCTATAGAGGAATTTAATTTGACAAACACAACTATTGTTGTTGGTGAAGATGTAGACTTACTCGTACTTCTTACTGCTCGAACTCCACCTGAAGAAACCATTTTCTTTCTAAAGCCAGGAAAAGCTCAGAGTCAAATCAAAATATATTCGTCAAAGAGTTTATCTACTTTTGCAAAGAGTCAAAATCATGTACTATTTTTACACGCAATAACTGGCTGTGATACGACGTCTGTATTTTACAGGAGAGGTAAAGCAACAGTCTTTAAAATGTTTGAAAACAAGATTTAGTTCAATGTGCTGAAGTTTTCAAAAAAAGTAATTTGACTCAACAAGAAACTATCACCAACGGGATTCAGTTTCTTCTTTCTATGTACAATGCTCCGAAAAAAACCACCTGCTTAGATAAGTATCGATATGCATGTTTCGCGAAAAAACACTAAAAATAAGAAACAGGTGCAATTAGCTTGTCTTCCTCCAACCTCAGTTGCTGTTCATCAACATCTTTTCCGGGTATATTACCAAGTTCAAGTGCGGCTTGGTTATCAGCTAGACCCAAAATTGGTCGACAATGCATTAGAACCTATTCAGACTTTACTCCCACCTACGCCAAAAAAACACTTTTTTGCAAATGTAAAAAGGGATCAGCGCTAAATGTGGTTGTAAAAAAGTTGAACTGTGCTTTCTGGAATGTACACATTGTCAAGGCCAGTCATGTTCTAATGCTGAATCACCAATAGTGGAGGATTCATTTGATACCAACGAGAAAACATGTGATATATCACTCTTGACGTAGTTTACCTACACCCAGGATGAACATCAAGAAGAAGAAGAAGATCAAGAAGAAGAACGACAAGAAAAACAATCGAAACGTCGTGACGTAACATAGTTTGGAATCTTTTAATCTTTATTTTATTTTTCATTTCTGTTAATAATATTTTTATTTTTCAGCTTTCATTATTATTTAATTTTTTTTTTATTTTTTGTAGCTTGTATGTTAATTCCTTGTAATTTCAGTTTTTTGTATTTAGTAAAATTGTTTTTTCGTTTAATCTTTTTATTTTTTCACGGATTTCAAATCAATTTATATTATATTAGATAATGGAATTCCGAACTGATGTAATACACCACGAAACATTGTCAACCACCTTCAAACAAACCATTAAATATCATTATTAGGGAAAAAAATTCACATACCTTTCAGAAACTTTTATAAACGAAAATCTATGGAAAAATTTTTTCCAGTGATTATTTTATTAGAGTTAATTGACTAATTTTTACAAGTTTCAACTTTACATAAAAACCCTGATAACTTTCAAACAAAAAATTTAAATTTTTTTCACTTCTTGAAACTTTCCATGGAAGCTTTCAAAAAAGATTTCCGTTGGGAAAATTAAAAAATTTCGATATTCCACTTTGTTATTGATGAATAATCAAAGACGTTAAAAGTGAAAAAGTCAATGAAAGCAATGAAAAAAATTGTTTTTTTCAATATCCAAATTTATTCGTATTCTTGTTATTTGAAGTTACATAAAAATGATTGTTATAAACAAATGTATTGTTTATGAGACATTTGGAATTTTTTTGAGGGATTTTTATTAGTGATGAATATTATGATATTTGAAAACAAAATTGTGTTTTGAAAAACATTTTATATTGCTTGAAAACGTATTTGTTGAATAACAAGTTTTTTGCTACTAAATATGAATATTAAGAAACGATTTTTCCTTCCTAATCAAAATTTGTATTTCTTTTTGATATATAGAAAAAAAAATTCAATTCATATTTTCTTTATTTATTAAATAAACAATTTGTTTTGAACAAATTGATTTTTACGACATATTTTTTAAATACCAACAGAACAGCCATGTGTCACTTTTTGTGTAAAAATTTTTTCTCTTTCCCTTACAATTTTTTCAATATTTTTCTATTTTTGCGTTTGGTAATTTCGCATGGTTCTCAATCATTGTTTTTAAAATTACTCATGAACTAATGAAAATGGAAAAAAGACACTTCAAGTCTTTTTTTTTCTCCTTTCAGTAATAAACAAATTATTTTTTAAACAAATGCCCTAACCCTATCATCTATTAACCGCATTTATACGACTTTTCCACTCAAATATGTCTGGAATTTTTCATAAAAAAATATTATTTCTAATTTTGAAATCTGAAGTACTCTATTAAATCATTTACTCATTTTATTTATATGCAATCTACGGAAAATACATTCCATTAACTGATTACAATATCAAATGTTATTAATTTAGTGAGCTACAAAACTAATTATTATAATAAATATAAACAATAATATGGAAGAATCACTCTATTAGTATAAGTTTCCAATAGTAAATATTATCATTATACAATACAACATAAAACATCCAAAATAATTCTAAACTGACATAGTTTGTAGAGGGGTGCGTTTTTGCCCCAATTAGCATGTTTGATTTGCTCATTTTCAAGTTATCAATCTGTGATAATTTGAAAATATATTGTTTCTGAAAAAAAAAGGGTTTTTTGATATTATGATGGGATCTAAATCATTCATAACTTTGCACAGTCTATAGAGAGGTGCATTTTTGCCAAGATTAGTGTAAGCTTTAGGGAGAGCAAATGTAGGTGTGGTTCTGTGATTATTTAGATTGAAAGTAACTTAATTTTCCTAAGAAATACGAGGAATCAATTTCAGTATTGAGTAATTTGTCCATACGCTTTTGATCCGCCATTGAGTCTACCGAATCTGAGGAATGTTCCAGATCAGATGAAACTTCTTCGAACAACCAAGTCAACCTTTCATCTTCTTTTTCATCCATTATTCTATAAGAAATATATTTTTTGTGACCTGTTCACCTTCCTAGGAAGGACAGGATGGACGATGACCTATGAGGATAACTCCTCGGGAGGATGTACAATGGGTCACATGTAACTTAAGTGCTGTGAGTCTACACTCACACTCGCTACTCTACAGATACTAGATACAGAAAGAGGTCCGGAAGGTAAAACTATTTTTTAGGAAATTTCCTCCTCTTTATGGATATTTTTTTGAAATATTGAATATTGTTGATATTTTCCGATATACTTGGAAAAATCAAACTCCATTTTTTTAACTAAATTGTTTATAACTTTTGCAATTTTTTCGAGCCTTCTTTGAAATTTTTCAAAAAGTTGCAAATGGTCATTTCGAATCGAATAAGTCCTGGATCATTGTTTCCGACACCTTTGGACAGAAGTTCTGAAAAAATGATCTCGTTTCCCAGACTAGTCAGCTCTCATGTGGTTCTTGAAGGTTGGCTAGATGTCCTATTGGAAGATATAATACACTTGTATCAGGGTCTTTTACAATCCGTGAAGCAGTTCTAATTAGCACTTTTTGGTATCTTCTTGAGCTCTCTCAGCGATTCTGTTTTCATCTCCTCAATCTTCGCAAAACTTCGTCCTTCCGTTGGCCTCTTCAATAATGGCAACAAGAAAAATTTGTAGGCGGCCAAATCTGGTAAATACGATAGCTGAAGCTTGATTATGGTGTTGTTTTTGGCCAAAAAATCGCGAAAATAAATGACGAGTGAGCACATTTATTATGGTGATGTAAATGCCATTAATTGTTCTTGCACAATACCGGACTTTTTCTTCGTATTGCTTCTCCCAAGTGGCGCATAACTTCAAGATAATACCGCAAGAAGGCCAGATCGTCCCACGATTACCGTGGGGTAGTGCATCTTCCAATGGAACGATTGGATTATGGTTTCAGCGTTATAACCATATATTAATTATTCGTCATACATTATGACCCTTTTGAGTTATTCTGAGTTCATGTTGACGTCATTTAACATGAACATCGCTACCACACTCTTCATGCCCAAAATTTTCGCAAAAATTGCATGGCATGTAAACATTTTTCTGACTCAGAGTGCAATCACCGTATGACAATGTCAACATTTCAAGTGTTTTTGAGCATTCAGTTCCATTTTTGACACACTATTCAGACACACGATATCAGAAAGTCGCCGAACACGCAAAACCTTTCTAACTTTTATGTCTCTCACCAACAAACTGAGCATGCCAAACAGCTGAAACTGTGTACCAACATAAAAAAATTTAAAAAATCTCTAACCGAATGTTCGTAGCACGCGAAATTTTGACATTCACCTTATGTTTGAACAGTCCACGTATTTATTAATAGTTACTATCATATTTTTAGATCGATGTATCATTGCTTTCTCCGGATACGTTCGATTGTCCACGGAGCATGGACCTTCCTGTATAAATTTGTATTTGATGAATAAAGACATTGTCAAGTGTCAACATGGTTCACTAAAACATTATTCAGTGAACGATATTCATTTCAGGCCCGTGAATTCCTCAGTGAATCACATTGACAGTTATTGTGGGATCTCTCTATTCGTGGTGTTTCTTTCATGTTCACTGATCCCTGGAAGATATATTCATTCGGATTTTCACACGACTAGATTGGAAAATTTCGTTCCGCCTTTCTAGAACACTGGAAAGAGCCACTTGGGTACCGTTAAACAGACTCGACAGAGAATGCATCGCTCCAACGAACGAAAACAAATTACCTGGCATAATAAAAACATAAGAAGCTGTTTGACAGTTCGAGCCCTAAGATCAGGACGCAAATTAATGTGTTTGTGACACAAAGTACACAGTGTATTTTAGTCTCCAGCGTCATTCGTTTATTTCGGATGATATTCGAATATTTTCACTTGGATTTGAAATATGAAAATTGGCAAATACGATTTTGACATGAATGTGATTCAAAAGAATGCATCAATTCTGAGTTATTTCAAAATGTTATTAAACACTCAGCTGATGTTTGTTGTAAAATAAACTGAGTTGTCTTTTATAATTCTTACGCAAAACTGTCTTGAAGAAAGATGTATCGAGGAAAAATATCTCAGTTATGTAATCACAAAATAAAGGTAGCAAAACAGTCTCACTTCTGCATCCAGGCAAGAAATGGGCTTCGGAAACCGTGGGGCTCAGGTCTGGGCGGCTTGGAGGCCAGCGTAACAGACTAGAATTGATACTGTTCTTCTCAACTGGTCTTTTGTGAAACAAACCTCATTTATTGGAAAGAAAGCTTTCTAGTTGGTAATGAAATAACCTGTGGAACGTATTCATAATGTGAGATTATAGTATTCGAGAAGATAGTGGCACTCACTTAGTTCATGCAAAAATCACACAGGCTTTATTATATCATCATGAACTAGTTTCTTAATATACAATCACAGTGGAAAATGTATAAATTTATAGTGATAGTGGAGTTCTTAGAAATTCTGATTGTTTCACAGCTGGAATCCGTCATATATAGTTATTGTTGTATAGAAAAACCCATTAGACATATTTGGAGAACGAAACGACATATCCATGTGAAATTTCACAGTGGCTATTAATGAATACGGTCTAGGACTCTATTTTTCCAGTTGTGTTTCTTATATTGACTTTGTTTTTATTCTAATTGAATTTTTTGATATTACTTTTAAATAATCATTCTGCCAACGCATATTGGGTTTTCTATAATTTTTCACCGACATCCTGTGTTGATAAAAAAATAATAATAGACATATGCACTTCACTGAAATGATAGGACAATATATAGAACTTCAACAATTTGGCACTGATGTTGGAGATCATACATAGCAAGTGTGTTACAGATATCGTTCCTTGAGCATGATGAGAATTGATTAATAAATCAGTTATTTCCTATAGAACACCACGTATACTTTTCCATCGACACTTCTTCTATATGAGATATTCGTCGATTTCAGTTTTCTCTTTTTTGTTGTTTTTTTTTATGAATGTTTGGTCTTTGAATATGTTATTCTTTTTAATATGTTATGGTAACGAAGAAACACACAAGTGTATGTTTAGTGTCAAACTATAGTTCCGAATAAAAAACACACGTTTGAAGTTCATTAATTTTTGATAAATATGTAATTCTGAATAATATCCATTTTTTAATAACTATATAATAATATAATAATTCTAATATGGTGGAGTATCAAGCGAAGCTTGCCCGTTACACTGGCCGCAAGTTATACTATAAGCACTGCACCCCTGCTTTCCTGCATCCACATCGCGAACCGCCAACATATTTGAGTTGCAGAATATTGTGTGCTAAGCAATAGAGCTGGTGGATTCATTGTCATAACAGGTTTAAAGAGTTCATTTTCATTTGATTTAATAGGTAATAGGTACAACCATGGTTTCGCCGATATAAACTTCGTATATTTTTGCGAGGGCAGCACTTTTCCTCCGCTACTCCATTGCTTATATGTTTTTATTATAGTCTGGATATCCATTAAAAACACAAATGAATTCTGAATCATAATGCATTTGTTAATAATTCAAGTACTTATCTTAAATAATAAAAAAGTATATTCTCCACTTCATATAATGCGATGCAGAAAAAATCCACCATCAATAATAAATCTTACTTTATATTCATTAACATTAAAATCAATAGGTGTCATATAATGACGATTCTGTTGTTTTCTTTATGCCATCATTACTAAATAGTGCTGTTGAATAAGGGGCTCAGTTTATGTGATCAAGATCACTTTCAAATTGCTTACTGACTTTTCTGATTGATTCTGCCGTTTCTTGATGAAGATCCATAGTAATTTAAAAAACTACACCTCACGATTTCATCTCTAGAAAGTTCATTTAAAAAATATATCACATGTTTCGCTAGCACAGTAGCTTTGTCAAGTGATCACTTGACATTAAGAAAATGGAGTTTTTCAAATAAAGTTTGTGGAGATGAAACCGTGAGGTGTAGTTTTTGAAATTGCTTACTGACTGTTATCCTTTGAACGAGTGATAATGGATCTACTGAAAGTTTGCAATTATCATTTTCGACAGATTTGTTAATAATTGAAAGTGGTAATACCTCATCAGTGTTTCAATTTTATTTCATAAAATTGTAATTCAGTGATCTTCGTCATTGATTCTAATTCGATTTCATGAGCTCTGTGATAGTTGATTTGCTCATTCTCAATCATTCCAGAAACTAACGATATTAACTGTGTCCTATAGGGAAAGGGCTCATGGAGTTTAAACCATTCAACTAGTTTATTTAGGTCAATGTCATCTCTTTTTACTCTTGAATTCCTAGAGTCCCCGTGTTGCCCTGTGGAGTACAAAGAAATGTTACAAAACGTCTCCATTTTCTCACAAATATTATTTGTGGCGCACGTAACATATATTCATTCACAATAATAATTTTATAATCACACGAGTAGGTAAATGTTATCAAATAAATAGATACCTGCAGAATTATTGAGAAAATATATTTATTACAAAGTAATAGTTGATAAAGAATGCAAATAATTTAGAAATATTTGTTAAATCTGTTGACAACTGTTTTTCCGTTAACCAGCTGACGCCCCCTACGAATGCCAACTCTCGAAAGTCGAAACTTGAACAAGCTAAGAACTAACGGGGTCTTACTTTTCAGAGTGAGATTTCTAGCACAGGGTGGACAATATGAAGTGGAAATCGATCGTCCGGCCTCGAAGTTCGAACTGCCGGTTCACACAGCGGTCGATTGAGTCAATGGAGCAAACCGCCCACGTCAACCCATCCAGCTACCGTCCACGAATCATATTTACCACCAAATAATTTATAAACTTCAAACCGGGTGTTTTCAATCGGGACTACATGTTGACCGCGAATGATACTTTAACAGTCGAACATTGCGTGCGCTCCCCCCTCTATCTCGAAAATGGTTCGAAAATTAAAAGAAGTAATGGAGCAAAAGTTGTAGTCAATTAAATCTTCCACAATTTTTATGATGAATACAAATAGCATTAAACCCATAGTAAACAATATATTTGTAGTAAATATGTTAAAAATGAATATTTGGACCTATGACCTTGGAATATCTGTAGTCGCGGATACCCTATAATAAGTAGGTTTTGAGAAACAAGTTTCAGGGTGTCAAGATAGAGGTTTATTCAACTTTATAGCTGACTATTATTCATTCCGAGATACTGGCCCTCATTTGACTAATATTCGTGGGGTGAATTTTCTGCTTGATTAGTGGTTTTCATACATAACTTGGCTGAACGCATCATCTCTAATTTGAACGATCATTCTTTCAACTTTCTCCTAAACCAATGTGGATAATTTCATATTGCCTACAGGAAAAAGTGCAATACAAAAACAACAATTTCATCGACCATATTGCAGTATAATATAATTTTCACAATTTCTCCACAGATAGTCTAATTAGAATTTCCAACAACGGAGATATTGGGGAGGCTTCATCAAAAGTGGGAATCGGCCGATACTTGATAAAATCCATAACGTATTCAAGAAACACTTCCTTGTGAGATTTTCATTTAACATTTTCACAAAATCGCTAACAAGTTTAATCTTCCTCTTGGAGAAGATCACTAGGTGATCGAGTTGTATCGAGGTTTGGTGTTAGGAAAAAACTTCAGTAATATTCTTTACGCAACACGTGATTTGCTATAGAAAATTTTCTAAGACACCCCTGAAGAAGCTATTGTATAGCGAAACTCGTTTTGCGTTTTTTTTTGAACTGTGAGGTGAAAATCTCATGATGAAGTCTTTCTTGAATACATTGTAAACTGATGATTAAATGATAATATTTTTTTTCACAAAATCTTAAATAATATCTGAAATATGGCAAACTCATAATTTATATTGCGATACTTCAACACTTCTCTTCTATTTTGTGATAGTGTTTCCATTGCTAACTTTTTATGATACATCATGAATATTAACGGTTTTGAAAACTTCTGTAGAATAAGTCCATCGATTCAGTAGTGAACTGAAAAATATCGGCACGAAGTAGAAGCGAAACGAAATCCTACCACAACAGCTTTCTAGCCTAATGAAACGTAACATCTTTATTAGGGGCAAAGCGTCGACTTTCCATTCAAAAATTTGCAGTGTCATATGTGATTTAACGTTCAGGGTTAGATGCTCACATTCATTCTCGGTAACCTCGCTTTAGCAGCTGGGAAATCTGACGTGAAAACAACATGGGATTTTTCATTACGTGAATATTAGGATACTTATACTGAAAATTTCATAATGGATTCAGCTCAGCCCTTTCAAATCCATTCACAACAAACATATGTACATATGTACTATAGCCGTTTTTCCATATAACTACGAAATAAATATAGATTTTGAAAAATGGACAATAACGATAGTAACATAACTGTTCAAAAAATAAAGTGAATTTTCAAATTTCGCAGGACACGTACATTCGATTAGCGATTTATTTTTTTTTCGGTCTCGTCTCGAACATATATTAAGTTTGAGCTATTTAGCACATTTATTTTGTTGGTGAGAATCATAAACAATTAGAAATGTTTTGCGTGTTCGGCATCAAATTTTATGTAAAAATAGAATTAAGTGCTCGAAAACACTCAAAATATTGACAGTGCCATACAGAGATTGTATACGCTTTTCACAGAACGTTGCATCTCAATAATGTACCTGCTCACTTGTCATTGCTTGTTCGTAATTTTTCGGTCATGAATAACACCGTAATCATGTCTCAGTCACTGTTTTCACTATATTTGGTTCTCTGTGAGTTTTTCGCGTCCCCAAGGTTGAAGAGACACATGAAAGGACGACGCGACGTTTTGAGTTTATTGAGGAGATAAAAACCGAGTTGCCATATCAAAAAGTGCATATTAGAACAGTTTAGAGGATAGAAAAAAAAGCTGACACAAGTGTATTAGGGTATTATATCTTAAAGAAACTACTTTGGAGGGGACAAAATAAAAATTGATGAATGAATAGATATTTTTTTTTGGAAAAAGGAAATTCAGCTTATTTATTCAAGAGACAACGTATATCCACATAATATAGATACACTCGTATACACACATAGATGAATTCATGAATAGTTTTTATCGATCATTATTGGGTATTTTCACCTTCCACAATCCGAAAATAAAATGAGTGAATATTTTTTTTATGTTAAACAGTTTTATTAAAAATAAAGATGATACTGATGTAGATAATGTACTAAAAACTGATAGTTAAATCGAAAGGTCCTAGGTAGCAGTCATCACACTACTATACCCAAAAATCCTCCTCTTAGGCTAAGTAAATGATAATAATAATATCGTTTATTTTGCATAAAATACATTTATACATAAAAGGAAAAGGGTTAGCCGAAGGCTATCTTTCACACCTCCTGAAAATTATACAGTAAGTGTGAGAAAATAATTAAAATAATACTTATTTACTATCATAACAATGATAGAGAAGAGAAAAAAATTATAGATCAAATAGTTGCTAACAACTCTCAATATTGTGAACATTATTTTGGTCAATTTAACAATATCATTGCACTACCATATATTGAATTTTAATATTTTTAAATTAGCACTGAGCAGTAAGCATCTGTGATTTAATTTTTTTCTTAAATTGATGAATATTATGATTCAAAAGAAGTAAAATTTCATTCAGATAATAAGGGGCTATATAAGAAAAACATCATTGAAATTCGGAAGCACAGTGCCTAGGTATGTTGAATGAGTTAATTCTAAAATGGAGAATGCCTGCTTAATAAACTATATAAATAACTAGGTATTTCAGTTTGAAGCAACTCAAACAAAAAAAATCAAATATTTGACTCTCTACCTCACATTCAGCTCCTTCATTTTGAACAAAAATGGTGTGACATGTTCACCATATGGTATACAGCATACGAATCGCATGCAATCATTTTGTATACGTTGTAACTTCTGCTTGTTATATTGCGGCAAAAAATTGTAATACACCGAACAACAATACTTGATATGGGGGTAAATAAGAATTTCAACTAACTTGAGTTTCATTTCTTCTGATAATTGATATTTTAATTTGTAATTGTATGTTTAATTTGATTAGATTTTCAAGAATCATACTTTGAAAATGTTTGTCACATGTTCATGATTACGCCAAGATTTTTAGCACTGTCTACCCAGTCAATGTCTGCGTTATCGAGAATGAGTCTAAAGTTACACTGAGTTTCTACTATTTGTCTATGCATGACAAATAGTAGAATGACCCTATGCATGGCCAATGTTTTATTTGGATTGATTGTCAGTCCATGATTCTCCGAGTATAGGAATGTTTTATGCAAATCTGTGTTAATATTGGCCACGCAACTTTCTGTATCGGTGTTATGAGAAGACAAATATAACTGTATATCATCTGCATATAGATGTACTTGACAATGTGATAAGAACGTGGGGTAATCAAAAATAAACACTGAAAACATCAAGGGTCCTAAAATACTTCCCTGCGGTACACCTGAGATTGTTTCTTTTAGGAATGATCATGAGTAATCATCCAGTTTGATCTCTGTGATCGGCCTGTGAGATAGCTGGTCATCCATTTGAGAGAAAAGTCATCGAATCCAATGAACTTGAACTTGCTGACGAGTAAATCGAAATTCACTAAATCGAAAGCTTTACTTTGATCAAGCAGTACTAAAATGGTGACTTTTGATTGATCTCTAAATCTCGCAAGATCGTCGATTAATTTCAGAAAGCCGTCTGTGTTCCGTGTTTTTTTGCGGAACTCAGACTGCTCGTATGGAAGTATTCGATTTTCTTCAAGAAAAGCTTTTACGGAAGTATTCGATTTTCTTCAAGAAAAGCTCTTACTTGACGTGAAACACTTTTCTCGAATATTTTAGAGAATGAGGGTAGAATGAATTATTTTAGCAACTTTGGGAAAAATACCCTGTCTGTAGGACTCGTTGAAAATATGTTTAACTCCATCAATACAGTGTATTATGACTAAAGAAATCATCTTTATATTTATATTGTCAATACCTGAAGCATTAAATTTTATTTCTTTGATAGCAATCAAAATATCAGCATCACATATATCGGTAAGGGAAAAGTTCTTAGGAGTTTTCAATTTATCATTATTGTAGAATGAAAGAGTGTATTTTGTGTGTATTTTCTATAATGTTATCCAATTTGGTACTGACGAGCCTTGGGACAAGTGTCTTAAGATGAAACATATATATGTATACCAGTGAGGATGGCAGTGTTCCATGTAAGTGCAATTTGTTAGCATTCATTTAAAGTAGAACTCATGTGAATGATATCTGATTTTTATTCCACAACGAATGTTTGAAATACAAACTAAGTAGAGAAAAGTATCTTCTGTATAATTCAGTGTTCATATAGAAGTATTTGTTTCGAATGAATTTTTTTTTTCTTTCGTGTAATTCAATATTTATATGGAAGTAGCTGTTTCAGTTTGTGTCTGAAAGTTACTTCTTTGCATGATCTACACATCCATGTATAGAGTTACTTATTTGCAAATTCACTACTACTTCTTATTTTGAGGAGAAGGAGAGGACGTAGAAAAGTACGATTGCTTTGGGTACATCCACTTCTGGCTGCGCGATAACAGGAGGAATTTTTTTTAATTTTATTCGATAAACTCCGGCAAGACGAAAAACATTTTTTTCAATTACTTCATAATGTCCATTAGTTCTTTTGATGAATTAATTAGAAATTTGAAATCAGAAATTCAACACTGTGAGACCACGATGGTGTACGCGATTGGGTACGACTGCAAGTTTGTGGTTAGTGTACGACGGATGCCGCGATGACATTTCGGCGGAGATCAGCAGCAACTTGACTTTTGTGAACGCCCATGTACGTCTAGTACAGTATTTCTTATGGGCGGCTTGAGTTCGTTAGAACGCAACTGCAATTATGTGGTCGATCCGACCGCAAAATGTGGCTCGTGTACGGGTTATCTTACTCTATTTCCTAACAGACAGTACACAACAGGTGAAATGTCAAGTAGAATCATTTGCTCGTGTTCTTGTATGCATTCCATCCAATAAATTTCAATGAAACAAATGCAAGCATATTTCATTCATTCCAATAAAAATTATAATAATGATAATGATAATTATATTGATGATGAAAATAATAATAATGCAGTTGCAGAAGGCTGTCATTCTCGGCTTACTGCGCTCACTGAGGGCGCTTTCCTGAATGTATCGTGACTTCGGGGATAGGGCCTGACCAGCGCAAACTTTGGTAAAAATACCTAAGGATGATGATGATCTGGTGATGATGATGAACGTTTTCATTGATGTATCAAAAATAAAATAATTCTTACCGACATCTTTTAAGAAAATCGGTTCGAAAATTGATGGTAGTTTGTCTCAAGAATGGATCGTTTCGAAATATAAAGAAGCTTACTCAATGAACCTATAGAAGTAACAATGAGTATCACACTCAGTACAATAAAATTAGCCACTGTAATACGTAGTAAAAGCTATGTTTGTTGATATACTTCAGGAAAAGATAGATTTCTTCAATTTAGAATTTATTAGACGCCGGTTCTGTGTCTCATACAATTTAACATCATGGCAAGACCAAGAGAGTGTTTATATAAACAAAATTCATTGGCGTGTTTTGGAAACATGCAGAGTCAAATTAATTTGTCACGTAACTGAAAACCGCATAGGATGTAGATATGGGCATATCAATATACCAGACTTGAAATCGTGAGTTTTGTCCATTCAGGGAAATAGGTTATCTGGTGACCCCCATCGCACATGGATGACGGTTACGAGGAACCGTTCACTTTCATTCACAAAGAGGTTATATATTGTTGGGTTTCTAGTGTGAGCTAGAGTTCAGATTACAATTACAAAAAAAGAAGTAAATTTAAGGTTATACACTAAGCTTGCTGAAGGGAGTAAAACTGAAAGTATTTTATACTGAGTTGGTATGTTTGTAGATCTTTGAGGGGTTAAATTAATAGTAAATAGCCCAGTCACATTGATGGCATTTTATTCGTTCTATTTTCTTTTATTTTGTATGTCTTCGCATTTTTTATAAACCTTTTACCCATTGTTTTTCTGTTTGTCCATGGAGTCGTTGTCTTACTCAATGTGCTTTATATTTGAAACATCAGACTTTCATTTCCTCTTGTAGAGAGAAAAATACCACCCTCGTAGAGTAAGATGAACTTGAGAAAAAAATTTTGAGATTTCTTAGCCAATTTATCGAGAAGACAATACTGGGTGAAAACTATTTTGACTAAATTAAATAAAATTCAGTTAGAACATATTCGGCATATACTGAGATAGAACTATAAGTATCTATTATATCAAATGAGCAGGTTTCAAACAGACCTCATCTTTGTGCAGGAGGCCGAATTCAAGCCTTTTTTGGAATTGCCTGACATCCAAAATTTGATGTGGAGGAATCGGCATCTGGTGACAGCAGCTGCTAAAATTATTCTAAAAGGAATAAATAAACCAGAAAGGTTTATTACACTGGTGACACGAGGATTCCTCGGTTAAGAAATCTGATTCCAATGTTCAGAATTTTTTTGTATGTTATTACACCACTACGAATACCCAGAATCATGCAGATTCCAAACATATAATAAAAAAAACATTTCATCCTCAAAAGATTCCGTTATGAAGACTAATATGATCATCAAATGCAGTTTCACTCCTAAAGAGTTACTTAACTGGATGAACTCAAAGTGGCAATTTGAATGGTAAACAATCTCCTTCCCTGAAAATATATTATGGCGTTCCACAAGGCTCTGTCTTGAGACCTCTACTCTTTGCTCTCTATGTATCCGATTTCCACTAGTGCATCAGATCATTCAAAATACACCATTACGCAGATGACACTCAATTATACATATCGTTCAGTTTTAATGAAGCCATCCGAGGATATCATAAACATAAACTTTAAACTACTCTTTATCGCATCTCTTGCACACAATTTGAAGCTCAATTCGAAAAAACCGCAAGTGATGTTTGGTTCCAAAGAAAGAGAAACACCGTCACCAACTCACTATTGAATTAATAACAGTCCTATTCAATTCGTAAATGAAAGCATGAATTTGGGTCTTTGGATCGATACTGACCTAAGATTCATAAAGCATGTTAATCAGCTGTGTAAGACCTCATATCCGGCAGCTATACCCCAGCAGGAACTTGGTGTCAAAAAAACTTAAACTGAATCTATGAGAGTCTTCAATATTCTCCCGATGAGCGTATTGCGACATTATTTATGGACCGGCCTTAGATCAGCAAAATGCGTTACGTTTGCAAAAAATCTAAAATAGTCGTATTCGATCCGCATACGGTAAACGGAAGTATGTCCATATCAGCAATTCATTTAACGACTCAGGCTCAGAAAAATTAATCTAATGAGAGAAACACACCTCCTTACTGTAACCCATAAAATTTTGCAATCAGGAACACCATTATATATGTCGAAAAAATTCTTTTTTTTGTCGGAAAATATGAACTGCGTAATAAACATCTACTGCTCATTCCGAAACATGAAACCGCATTATAAACGTTTGAAAGTCGTCCTCCGAGCAAGGTAATGATGTCTTTTCTATCTGATAACTCTTGCAATCATTTTTGGCACGTGTACAAACAGGCTTCAATTCTAATGATATGAAATAATTTAATTATACAGCCACTTCACTTATTAATTTTATAATAATTTTTTTGGTCACCTACTCCATGTATCTATCATGCCATATTCATACAGATATATTATTATTGAAAGTTTTTGTGATCTCATACATTAAGTCTGTACGTCCAAGTTCAAAAGCTTTAATAGCTGAACCCCAGCCATTCGTCAATCTTGTTAAACATGCATTTGTAAACCATTGAATATGATGAATAAAGGCATCTTATAACTATTATTATTTTTAATATTGAAAAATTTTGTTCGAACAAGTGATGAAAAATGGTGATTTTTTATTCGATATGTATTTTTCGGAGGAGTATTTTTTTAATGGTGAAGTTATTCACCACAACTGTCGTTACACAAAAAACTATCAGGACTTGAACGTGAGAGGTAGTATTTCAGAAAATTTTCCCGTGTATCATTTTTCTCCTGGAAATTCAGCAAATGTTATAGTGTGGAATACTAGGTTTCACTCAAATCATAAAAAAAGATCCCGATGAGGAGGTGATATTCCAATAAGACAGGGCTTGCCACATGTGTGTAGTTATTCAAACGACAGGTTTAGAGGTCGCTGGATACGACTGAGGGGTATAATCGAGTGGCCTCCTCGGTCACGTCACTTATTTCCTTTAGAATTTTTCCGCTGAGAGACGGAGAAAATGAAATAAACTACACTCCATCTTCTTCATTGGAAGATCTGTGGACACGATTCATTAATGTATCACCTGCATTATTTTATGGAGGTTGGTTAACATTTTCAGCATTCACTTGATTGATATGGTGACTTTCTGAGTACAATTCGTTAAACTTTTGCATTTTTTGGTCAACTTTGTTCTGATTGATGTTCTAACACAATGTTTCCCAAACTTATCTAAAGCGCGACCCCTTTTTGTTAAAAAAATTGTTCACGACCCCCTACTCATCAC
>WOGP01001707.1:0-18346 GCA_015342065.1 Leptinotarsa undecemlineata | reverse complement strand
GCCTGGAGATATTCGACCGAATCTCATTCTCCTTCTAATGAATTGTGCGTTGTCCGGCTCCGTGCTTCGCAGTGACGTCACAAGTCAGGACAGAGAGATGCGCGTCGGCATACCGTTATGAGTGTATCGTGCCTTAAACTGATTTATTTTTTATTAGTATATTCCAAAATTCAATATCGGGAATGGCAACAAATTCCTTATTGAAACCAATTAAAAAATTTCAAAACAAAATTATAAGGTGTGTATTCAAATTGAACTACAAGGAGCCTACAGTCAACTTATATGAACCAAAAAAAAACTATTAGATTTGTCATCCTTACATAAATTCAAATGCACTGAACAACCTTGGTAGAGAAAATCTCTCAATCCCTTGACAACAAAGAGATTGTGGTTGCTGTATTTTTCGATATTGAAGGGGGCATTTGACAATGCACTACCTAAATTTATAGGATCGTCTTTGGCTAGGAAAGGTATAGAATCGATCATAACTGGTTGGATTTATGCCATGCTGGTAAACAGAACTGGATCTATGACTTTTCAAGGTGAGGCCATTAGGTACAGGGTCATCAGAGACTGCCCTCAACGTGGTGTACTATCTCCCCTTATGTGGTTGCTCCTGATGAATAGTCTGCTTGATGCCCTCGACAGAAGAAAAGTAGATCTGCAAGCTTATGCAGATGCTCTTGTCATCTTGGCAAGGTCCACGTCGGGAAGGATAGCTTGTAATATTGTTGTTCACAGTTGGTGCCTAAGGTAGCAGATGTCTGTCAACACCAGCAAAACTGATAATCCCCTTCACCAGTTTGAGAAAATTGGACATTCTAACGTCACTTTTCATCTATGGTGACGTCATTCCATTTGGAACGGAGGTGAAGTATCTTGGCATTGTCTTTGATAAAAAACTCACGTGGAACGCTCACTTGGAAAAAGTTTTACACAAAGCCAGACTGTCCCTATGGACATGTCGAAGGATTCGTGGTAAAACTTGGGTTTAGGTCCCAAACAAATCTATTCTATTTATGTGATGATTGTCAGACCAATGATCACCTATGATGCAATTGCCTGGTGGTCGAAGGCTTTGTAGAAAATGGCCAAGCGAAGCTTTCTGGCCTACAGAGACAGGCTTGTCTTGCTATCAGTGGTGTCATCAGTACCACACCGTCAGCGGCCATGGAGATCCTTCTAGATCTACCTCCTCTCCACATTTTTCTGGAGAGAGAGGCTAGATGGACTGTATATAGATTTGTGTACATTGCCAATTGTACAAATCAATTTAATGCGGATTGTAACAGACTGTTGGTTGACACTGGAAGTCACAGCATACTCGAAATGACCGCTGACTTTATGCCTCAACTACGAACTGCCTTATAAAGTACTGTTCCCGAGTAGAGAGGACTGGATTATCCGGGAGAAGGAACAGATATTTGTTGGTTCACAGTTGAATCAAAAACACCTTCCGTTTCTGGTGCAGGAGTTTTCAGTCGCAGACCCATCAGGACAGGAACTTCATCGGACCAGCACCTGTCATTGGCATTGCTTTAGGCTTTGCCAAACAAACATTGAGCACACCTTGATGGCAAGAAGATTTATGGACTTTTGGCAGAATCTTCCAAGATTGGCTCACTCCAAGGCGTTTATTCACCCTTCGAAGCTCGATGCCAAACGTTGGACAACAGTAGGGATATCTAACAGGCCTTCTTACAGATCACTGTTATTTGAATCATCATATGCAGAGACTCGTCGGAAGACAAGAATCAGGTTTTTAGAGTTCAGCAGCAGTTCAACTAACCTAACCTAAGACAACAGTTGACATTTTTTGAAATATTTGGCGGCAAGATGTCCCTTTTGGGAGACCAATAATACATTGCAGTACTCTTTTTTGCTATCTTGATATTTCCGTAGTGGAAGTAGAATTTCCCCATGCACAGATGCCATATCCTAGTCTTAAGTCGACCTGAGCGAAGTATAAATTTATCTTTTGACCTACATTCAAAATCGATTTCAGATTATGAAACAAATATGTTATAGAGTTCAACTTAGAGACAATTCCAGAGCAATGGAACTTCCAATCGGCAGAGCTGTACTCTTACAATCTGACCTGAAAGATCACTCACCATATAAACTAATCGGCTTCGTTAAGAAGCTAGGTTTATTTGGTCGAGTGTGAGCCACAATAAACCCTTGTGGGTTGCGGTGGAGGGTTGAATAGACCCACTCAATTTGGATCTAACCTAACCTATATACAATGAAATAGTTGAATAATAATACAGTAAAATGAAATAATCAAGATAAGCGATGAAATAAAAAATTAAATAAAAAAGAATTCAAACCAAGTTACTTTACAATGTTTCGATTGTAAGTATCCACAGTCGTCTTTGGTGATAACTGGACTATTCCTGATAATCGAAACTATTTATAGGTCATATGGGCGCCCAAACGACTTGGGTTTAAGATTCTGAATAACATGATTATGACTCTCCTTACTATAGTTCTTTAGTGGAAAAATTTCTAAAGTATAAAAACTTGTAGGTTGTGCCGCAGCCAATATTGTCATTTCATGTTGATAATTATTCACCATTGTTACCTCACTTGTGATGCACTGTTTGGAACTTTTGGTGTAGCAATGAATATTACTGGATCACTTGGTGATCGAAACACGTGTCGAGTTGTTAAAAATAACGATTTGGTGTTGGGAAAAAACTCCAGTAATATTCATTGTTACCTCATTCCAGAAACGGTAAAATGTGTACAAGTGGACTTATACATCTGAAAGGAAAAAATAAGTTTTAACCTGTAGTTACTTTCAGATAAATCCAGCTTCAAAAAACAAAATCACTCTATTTTTACACTACCTCAAGCTTTCGTCTTAATATTTAGACTTCTTAATGACGCTAGAAATGTAGAAAAGATATTTCAAAAATGTTGAAATGTAATGCAAATTGAGAAAATGTACTTTGAATACTATAACATTTTTGAGATATATTTACTGTGTTCAGTTTTAGCGTTCTGAAGAAGTTTTAATATTGAAATGAAAGCTTGATGCTTCAAAGAAGCGTTGAATAACTTAAAACTTAAAGCACGGTTCAACCTGGACTTCTGATATATGTATTTATTGGTTTACAGCATAATCATCTGTTTCTGGTCTAGAATATGACAAGGGTTTCCGAAAAGATAAATCAAGGAGTTCAGTTTTGATATAATTGTTTCACAATGAGTTTTCCAGCTGGAAATTCATCCAAGTGTACACCTAGAGCAGAGAGAAATTTCATCATCTTCCAATTTTCAAGTTGAAACTGGCTATTTCTTTTGTGTCTATCATGAAATGTTATTCTAATTTTTATGGCCTCTCTGAATAGCCTCGAATAGTACTCTCTAATTTCATCAAGAACTTCCGTGTGTTCGAAGGCAATGGCTACCGAAAATTCACAAGTCAGTGCCATAGGGCCTTCGATGTATGAGATCTCCAAGTACTTATCGGGTCTGATACAGCCACTAGCGGGAATAACAAACTCATTTGTTAGAGACTCAGCTCACTTTATTGAGAAGATGCCCGATGTGAAACTGAGTCCTAATGACGTGTTGGTGAGTTTTGATGTGTCTATATTCACAATGGTTCCGAGTAGTGAAACCTTGCAACTTATTAACGGGTTCTTTCCTTCAGACATCAACGCCTTATTTGAATATTGCTTAACATCAACATACCTTGGAATGGAAAATTCTATAAGAAAAATGAGAAGTTGCAATGGGGAGTCCACCACAGTAGCTACCAATTTCTACATAGAGCAATTTGAACGACAAGTCCTAGAACATTCGTCGGTCCAACCTTCTGCTGTCTACGATATGTTGATGGTACCTTCGTGGTTTGTAGTCACGAGGAAAATTTCTGGCACATTTGATTTACTGGAATCCGAAAATCAAGTTCACAATGAAGAAAGAAGAGGAAGGGACAATCGCTTTTCTGGATGTATTAGTGAAAAGACGGGAGAGTGGCAGACTGGAGCATGAAATATACAGGAAACCAACCCATACGGACAGATATTTGAATAAGCACTCTGATCATCATCCGCGACAGAAAGAGGGGTTATTAAGACTCTGGTGAAGGGGCAAGACGTATCTGCGAACCGGAAGGGCTACTAGAGGAAATGTGTCATCTGAATAATGCATTTCTGCGTAACGGATATAACGAGGTCGATACAAACGAGCCTTACAAAAACACTCTATGGTGACACTGGAGCAAACGACCAGTGGAAGAACTTTTCTGCCCGACATAAGCGGTGTGGCGGACCAGAACGATTGAGAATAGTCTCAGGTCAGCAAAAGACCCTGGGGATCCATTAAGTACTCCAGGAATATATTAAAGTTGTGGTTCATTATACATCGAAACCACGAAAAGAAGCGTTAAAACGCGCTTAACCGAGCATAAAAGAAGTTGCCGCTATGGCCAAACACAGAAATCGGCAGTCGCTGAACACATTCTCTCAGGGGGCAGCCATGACATTGCTTTCGAATGCACGCAAGTGCTTGATAAAACCAGAGGCTATTCAGAGAGGTCATGAAATTCATAAACATAAGAATAATTTCAACCGATAGGAAGAGACCTCAACCATCAACAAAGCATAGATACCAGCGCTTCATAACACATAACTAGTCCTATTGTAAGTACCAAGACCATTTTCAGTTTGCTTATCGCAGTAAGGTAAATCACTTTGACCGCTGCCGCATAGTCTTTGATAATACATGCCGCAGTAGCAGACAAAACGTCAGGTATGAAAACCTACAGACCACGGCTAATAAACCCGGAAACCGGAGAATTTGTGTTAAACATCGGCCGTGAAAGCCTATACACTATGTATTAGTGAGTTTCTTTGACAACATTCGTAATGTTCATTTTGAGTTGATCAAGTGTCTTTCCTGAAATAGTGATGGTGGTATTGTCATCAGTGATGATCTATTAAAAATACTTTTCTTACATCAGAACGAAATATGTCATTTCGCACTTCGCTAAGCAATTAGGCATCATCAGGTGACTATTCTATTTGTAAAGTGTTTCACAATAGATCCATTTTTGCCAGAGGTTGCCCTATCATTGATAATATATAACGACCCTGAGTAATCGGAGTTAAACAGAATCTAATAGATGATCAGACTGTGTTTCAAATGATTTTTCCAGTATCCATTTTGACTTTGTGTTGTAAATTGAACTTTTTAACAAATTTCATTCTTAGGTTGTATACGATAAAATTAGGATAATAATGATATTTGATGGCAATTATCTCCTGGTGACGCAAGTTGGTTGGGGTAACACACATTGAGAAGAGGTTGCAATTCTGGTAACTGGAGGAGGTGTTTGTTTAGGATAAGAGTTATTTATTTCTTTTTCGGAAAGAGAAAAAAATAAAACTGCTACTTCCAGTTCTGGAAATATTTTTCTTTGAAAATAGTATATAAAAAGTAACTTGCATGATTATGCAGGGATCTAATCACTTTAAAACCTTGGGAGATATTTCGGTTAAGCCTGCTGAATTTTGTTTTTGAATGAATTCATATTCATTACATACGGATCAAAAATTGAGTTGACTGAGAGGTAATTTAGTATAACGTAAACATTTCAGTCATACATTCTTTAGATTTTTTCAGAGAACAATAATTGAGTTGAATAAGAGAAGTGATTTGGTACCAAGTAAGCACTTCAGCCCTAAATTTTCTAGATATTTTCAGAGAACAATAGTCAAGTGCACCATTCATTCTTTTGCTAAAATAAAAATTTTTTATCCTAAGAAAAGCTATTTTTTAACGGGATTTTTAGAAGTTTCTCAAATGTTCACGATCGATTGACCACATATCCTTTATTTTGTTTGGAGCTTGTTAATTCTTGTATGTTAATTTTTCATTTTTATAGTCATCTTGCATAGCTTTTCCATATGTATGTATTTATTTTTAGTTTCAACAGAATTGGAACAAATGTCTCTATTAAATACTGTTCTTGTTGTGTGTCAACACTGTTCATTACATACTTCTTCTTTATTTAGCAAGAACTTGCTATAAGCTTTTTGAGTTTTATATTTTACACTTCTGTGTCCCTAAAAGTAATTTTGGTTGTTGGGGTAATACATAATTTAAATTACTCTGAATAAATATGACAAATGATCACTATGATTCGGCTTGACAATATGCATTTGAAAAGATGTCTCTGGTAAACTTGTTATTAGATCAGTAACACTATTTGAGGTGGTGAAAACTAATTGACCATTTCATGGTTATTTAAAACAAACACTTTTCTCAACCACCAGAAATGCAATAATCTTCTCCACCAGTATTGCAAAATACTAATGGAGAGTAAGTTTTTGTTATAACGAATCTTGGAAAAAGCCTCAAATAGATCGTCTGATATCCTTTTAGATTTTTAACTCCAGAGTAATATGGAATTAAATTACTACATTTGACAAAAATGTACTGCATTTGAATAAAAGTTAGTTTAAAAAAAGGTTATCCTCCTCGGTAACACTCATTATACATTTCTAAACAATGTATACAGTGTGTCGCTAGATTGATGTTACAAGAGTTGCAATGGACTAATAATTTTTGAATTTTATTTTAGGATTGCATCATCAAGATTTGCTTGAAAAGCAAGACGGCCCTGACAGTGTTCATGATAACGTCTGAACGTTACTGAAAAAAGTTCTTCGGGATGAGAAATTATAGTCTTATACAAAATTTCAGGAGGGAGGAAATACCATTTTTTTATTTCAAACATGATAAATTGTATCTATTCACAAGTTCTTTGCAGAAAAGGTCATAAGGTACTCGGAACATAATAAAATAATTATATTTGTGAGTGAATAAAAGTCATTCTGTTAATTCTGAAAAATCGAAGTAGTTAAATTCTTCTGAAATTTTGACTTATGAATTAACAGAATACATTACCTGTAAATAAAATGGTTTTCGATTCACTGTCACAACAACTTGTTCATCAGAAACTAAAAATGATCTTGACATTCAGTTCTTACCAAGCACAGCTAATCCCCCAGTCTTAAAATGAAATTAAAAAGTTTTAGTCCATTAGACCCCTTGTAACATCAATCCAGGGACACATTTTATATACTCATTCATGACTACAAACAATCACCTCTATTCCTTTTGATAACTTGAAAATTTCATATTGCATGATCATCATACAAGAAGTTTCAATATCTTGATGTAATTCATATAAAGCAGAAAATAATTTAATTCCAGATTGTTAAGAAATTCAAAAATGAGATCTACAACAGTACATACATTTTCTAAGAACATCTAAGAAAGTTTTTTAGTTTAATGATGCTCATCATATTATAATTGAATGATTGATAGCTTGAAAACTGTCAGATTGAAAGGGGAATCCTCAATCGGTTTTTGTACTATTCATTTAGATCTGTTTATGGTGCCAAGACTAACTGATCAGATTTTCTCCTCTTCTCATGGATCTGCATTGTCGAATCCCTCATATAAAATTTCACGAAAAATATAGGGTGTTTCAAATGAAGTGAACATCAACATTCCGCCCACCAAAAAAATATTTTCAAACTGTAGCTTTTACTTTATGCATGAATATTGAAATCTCCCTCCGGATATTGGATATAAAAATATTTTTAAAGATAAAATTGTATCACCCCCCAAAAACTAACATCAAATAAAACAATATAAAATCATGTTACTGTTATATGAGTAGACAAAATCAAACTACAAGTCTGTCTGCAATTCCTGTAGGAATTGTAGACAGCTTATAGCATTTAACCCTGATTCTACTTCATTTGGAAAATACTCGATCATACCTATTTCAGATATTCATGGACCAACAGAATAACTTTAGGTTATGGTGAAAATCATTTAATTGCATTATGGAATTTTTTTAATTATATTACAATGAGATGGTATTATGTACATATATAAACCTGAGTTCTTATTTGCAGTCTTGTATTGAAAAAAAAACAATAATGAATTTTGCAGTAAAATATCATGTCCCCCACATTTAATTCAACCTTCTATTCCTCCGAATTTCAGGACTATTATAGAAAGAGCTTGCATCTCCATATATTGGTTCCCTTCCACTGGTGTTTCCACAACAAGAACAATTGAATCTGCAGGACGTTTGGCTGCGATTAGGAGTGTTTGGGGATATGGTTGGAGTTATCCTTGTCATGTTAGCAGACAAGTTTGCAGCACACCGATGAGAAGTTTGACCTGGAGTAAATGTTTGGGTGGGAGTCAATAATCTACTCGGATTGACATTGACATTTACTACCGGCTGCATATAGTTGGAATAAACTGAAAAAAAGACCATAAGTAACTCTTCTGATGAATTACAATTCTTACTCAATTTGCAACACGAGACGTTACAAACTGAACAGCTGCTAAATTGGAAAAAGCCCGCTAAATTGGAAAAAGCGAATAATTACATTCAATACTCACAGTAAAATGTAAGGAAGAAAATTATCATCATAGCAATTGCCATAGCTATTGCATATTTGTAGTTTTGTAAGAACAGGAACACCGGTGACCTGCCCGCCGAACAAAGCTGTTTTTCTAAATTTCCGGTGACTTTGACAATAACCTGTAAAAGTTAAATTTGATCTCGAACCCAAAAAAATTTTTAAATTTGGTTACCTTTAAATGCTGTTTGGTTGGTGGTGATGATATAATGATACCCATAGCTTCTTGAATGTCTGCCAGTCTCCAGTGATAATCAACCAACTGGATTTCATATTTTCTGGAAGTTTCATTAACAGATTTACCTTTGCTGACATAGAGGATACTTGTATCAGCAGGATACACCTGAAATTAGCGTATCAAGTAACATTACTGTAGTGTATTGATTTACTGAACCACTCGGTATACTAATTTATATTCGAAAGCATCAGTTTTTAGGCAGAGATGAAAACAAGTAGATATGAAATGATAGATTTGTAAAATACACTGTAAAATTTCGAGAGAACTTTGTGGAAATGAACCAATGAAGTGGAATTAACATTGCTTGTATAATTGAAATAGAAATGTTTAGTACTTTGGTATTTTTCCTAGAATCTTGAAAGATTATTTTCAAAAAATGTACACATCTTAGCTCGAAATTTACCATACCTCATATAATAAATGCCATCAAATGGCATCCTCAATTTGAGTGTTTCCGAATTTTTATTGACTCCGAAACACAAGGATAATTTCAATGGAAAGGAAGAGGGAATGAACATTAGCAAAACCTAACCTAACCTGTTGTTAATTGTACACAAACGAAGTCATTTGATTGAATTAAGAGAACTAAAGCCATGCCCACCAATTATGGTATTTCTTATTATGAAACCAGAGACAAATTCAAATATTGTAGTTTCTGCAGTTGTAGTTTCGACTGTCACCTCATCGTTTTTGATATTTACCGCAGTAGCAGACGAAACGTTAGGACAAAACCTGCAGATTTCAGCCAAAAATCAAGAAAATAGCTTTGACACAGTTATTACCGGTCATAAATTAAATTTGAATTAAAAGTATATATATTTTTTTGAATGATGCAACTAATTTTCCTTTATTTTCAGTATTTTAATATTAATATAAGTCACAAAAAGGATTTGAAACTTTATAACTCCTATTTAATTATATGTGAGCACTTTCGACAGCTGGTCGTTCTGCCATCATCAAGGCTCTAGTCAAACTCAGTTTGAGTAGATCTTCTCAATTTTGATTGCCTCCATTATGATCCTGGTTTTCTGGTGCTGTATACTTGCAATCTGTTTGCAGCTTTTGAAGTCAATGTTGTGACCTGTATCAAGATGGTATTTGAATAGGGCTGAGGTGTTTGTTTGTTGCGAAGTGAAGTTTCTTTTCCTCTAATTTGTCTGATATTCTTCTATTTGTTTGGCCGACGTATTCTCCGCTGCAATCTCAACACGCGAACTTATATATGCCTTGGTTTTCTAGGTTGACACTGTGTTTTGGTTTGTTTAACGAATTTCTGATGGTTCTCGTAGGTTTATAAGTTGTTTTTATTTTATTTCGTATTTGAATTTTTATTTTATCTGTAACTCCTCTGAACTAGGGTACAATAGCTTTAGTTTCTTTTGTGTTTGCTTTTTTATTGTATTTCTTCTTTCTTCTTTATATTGCTTCGTGAATTGAATGATTTTTAAATCCATTCTCCTGAAGAACGTTTTGTCTGTACTCAATTTCTTGTTTCTTCGTGTCTTCATTTATTAAGTGTTCAGATCTGAATGTAAGGGTGTTAGCCACTAACAACACACTTTGTGACGATAAAGTACTTGTATATCAGATTCAAATGTTTCAGGTTCACACTTTTTTATATTTGCGAGTCATCTGGTTTGTCTATTTCTTCCAAGTTTCTGGAAAACACTGCAGCCTCATGAGCTTATTGCATATAACTTCCATCTTTTATGAATCCCATGCCAACAACGTTGTTTCCTGTACTAATTTGAGTTGTCCATGCATTGTGTATCTACTGTGATGTAGTACCTCACAATCACCTAAAACATGGTGGGCTAAGTCCGTCCCTTTGTTGCACTTCCATTATACAGTCCAATTTTTTTAGTTGACCTACAAATAGAGAATATCTAGTTTTTTTTTAAGGTGGTCCCTTTACAAAGGTTTTCCCAGGTGCATTTCCACAAGTATTTTCTCAGAACTCTACGTTTCTCATTTGCCCAGTTCCAGATCTGGTGGCTCCACAGCCGAATCGAGATCAAAATGTGGAGTTGATGATCGATGTCTAGCACATTCATTAGCTTTATGATCTATAGTATTTATAAAATTTCCGAAATTACCTGATACAAGATTTAGGGGTTGTAAACTTCTATATAAATCCTATATTTATAATATTTACCTCTATTTGATCAAGCACTTCTGGTAGTCCTATGACTGTGACTTCACCTGTGAAAACATTTTCTGCCAAAGTGACTTCAGGAGGCGTAAAAACACCGGGCAAAAACTTTATATTGAGTTGCTTTGATGTGATTTCACCATCTTCAGTAGAAGCCCAGAGTAACAAGTTAGTTCTCAATACAGATATGTCCATTCCACTTACTCCCAAATTAATCAGTTTGCATGCATACTGACCTAAAAGCATTACCAAATATTTGAATAAAATATTAAAATATCTGATTGCAGATACACACCTGATTCAGGTACCCAACTGTTGGTTACATTAAATAGTTGATCAACAGTAATAGGCAGTGTATCATTAGAGAATTGTATGAAGCATCTAAATCCATGAGGTCTTATCAACTTTCGAACGTCTGTTCTGCACCTCCAGCCTTGTATCTGAAAATAAGTTAAAACATTGAGTGAACTCAAAATATGAATCCTATTGCACGATTCTCATCACTTATTCGTACTGACGTCTCAGTCTGCCTACTTCTTTGACTGAACAAATTATGAACAAAATGATTTATTCTCTGAAAATAATTGGTCATCAAAAAGAAACGCCTACTGACCTATTCATGAATTAATCCACTGAAATTCAAACCCGGGGCATTAAAATGTGATCATTAACCCATTTAGGGTAGAATTATTATAAATATTACATAAGATTCGGTAAATACTTAATGATTTATTTTTTTGTTGAAAAATATAAGTAGAATTACAAAAAAAGCTCAGTTAGTTTAACCTAAAGGATTCAAAGTTTTACAGCCCATGTTATAATTACTTGACTGAGATTAGATACAAATTATAAAAACAGACAGTATTACTGGGTATCTATGTGTGGTTTTTAAATAAATGGAATTATATGTTTATTTTTTGTAAGGATTAACATCTTGTTGACAAACAGGTACATAGTATAAGTGTAGATTTTAGATACAGGGTGTCAACCTGTATAAGAAATCGTGTAATTCAATGTTTGTGTCTGAAAGTTACTTCTTGCACAATCTACACATCTTTGTAACGAGTTTATTTTTTGAAATTAATTGTTTTCTTCCTTTTTTTGGAAGATTCCCACATTTTATTCATATAAAATTTCCCAAAAAATTATTCTCTCCCAAAATTCGATAAAGCTATTGTATAGCGAAACACGTTTTGAGGTTTTGTAAACTGTCAATCCCACGATGAAGTATTACTTGAATAAGTTATGGATTTATATTGAGTATTGACCAATTCCATCACAGATCTTTCATAGTCCTGCATTCCTTAGTAAAGTTGAAATTGTATTCATAAGTGTCCCATTCAATTTTGATTCAGTGTTTTGAGTACTGAATATCAATATTGTTTTCAAACACTGAAATATAACCTCTAGAAATAAAATATTACTGGAGTTTCATCCCAACACCATACCGTTATTTTTAATACCTCCACACGTGTTTCAATCATCAAGTGCGATTATCTTGATAAAACTTCAGTAATATTCATTACGGGAAACAGTGCATCACAAGTCTAGAAATAGAGACTAATAAGGAATCATGTGTTACATAATATTGTAGAAATATAGCGGTGTATCTCACTTCAATCTCAAAATTATTTATTTACAAGAGAAATCTTGGGTTGGTCCATGCTAAAACACAGTAACTGACATGTAAATGAAAAATCGGTTGTATGCACATTTGTATATACTGTGCTTGGTTGCATCATCAGAGCCGGTCTATTTATCATTCACTGGTTCCGGAGATAAATCATAAACAAACACAGTTTCTACTTCTTTTCGTGCCCTTTTTTTCCTTCCTAGTTCATACATTTTTCATTTCTGTGGTTTGGCATGGGGCAATCGTTTTGTGCTTTCATAGAAATAATATTCATCATGTTCGTTAAAAATGAAATTCCATGAATACTTTGGTTTCAAAATCTAAATTTCACTATTTTCATTTTGAATTTTACTGATTTACAATATCTTATTTAAATTCTACTCCTGTATTTTAGGAGGGAATAGATGTTTACCTATGTCTCAATATACATATACTGTTTTCAATGACTTACCAGGTTATTAGTTTTGATGCCAATTGTCTCTTGACTCTGCAAGACTAGAATGACTCTAACCACACTGTTTTCAATGCCATTTGTTAATATCAAATTCGGATCTTCCAAAATTTCTATCTCACTCACTGGGTCTATCTGGATATGAATAGGAGCAGATTGTAATAGAGAATGTGTCAAAATAACAACGCCTTCTTTATTTCCAACAAATCCTATGTCAAGAGCTGGATTGATGTGCATTAGAGTGATGTCACTGCTCTTCCAAATTCCAGGTGCATTATATTCAGTAACTACAGGAGTCCACAAACATATCACATCCCCAGTTGTCAATCGACTAAGAATCGGTCTCACTGATTGTTCAACATTAATTTTCACATAGTCTGCTGTTTTTTGGATACCTATGATGATAAACAGAAATTTTCATTAATGAAAATATTCCTTTCAGAAATTTATTCATTTATTCATTCACAGAATGAACCCCATTACAGTAAAAATCACATTAAAAAAAAGTTAACCAATATAAATATATGTGCATAATGTAATTAGCAAAAAAAGAGGTACAACATTTCGCAAAACCTAACAGTATACCATGTGAAACCATATCTCTAATAACAAATTTATATTACCTAAATATTTTTTAATGTGTTATAATATAATAAATCCCCAGTATTTCTATATTCTTGTTCTTGTCTACGTTCTTTTAGTGAGTGTTTTTCATAGTTTGTGGAATTAAAGCCCAACAAATAATCGTGCATGAGATCTTTTATGGTACATTGGTAGTGGATTTTAATGATACAGTAGTCTCAATCATCTGCTAATAATACTAACTTAGTTTATGAAACGCGCGTCGAGAGACAGTATCTTTGTTCTAGTGAGAAAAAAGTGTTTTCAACAAGTAGCACTAAAATTTATGTAGTATGCGCGCGCGCACGTGAGTAGGAGCGTGGGTGTGGCGCGTTTAAGGGGGTGTGGACGAATGTGAGCGGGGGTGTGGGCACATGAGTGAGCGTGGGCACATGAGTAGGCGTGGGTGCGATGCTTGTGTTATGAGTATTTGTAATTGACTACTCTGATAAGTTTTAATAGTGTGCTGCAATGAATGAAACTCCATAAATTAATAAAGAATTTTTTGTCTTGATCAATCAAATGTTTTTGAACTGACAACTGACATTGAACTGTATAGCAATTTTGAAATGGCTGACTGATTACACACACTCTGATAGTTTTCTAGAAACTCAGCTTCTATACTATTCAATAAATGGCGTATCCAATAAATATCAAGAGTTAAAAATGTTGTTAAAATCATTACACATTGTGCTGATTGGTGATTTCATAAAGACATTGGTTCTCTGTGGAAAATTATAGAAACTCAAATTGTTTCTGCCCGCGAATTGTGGTACTTTGAAATTTAGTTTGTCCTAGTAGAACAGGACAGTAAATAAAATTATGAAAAAGTTTATAGAGGGCGGGCACCATTTAAACTCCCAGCTTTCGACGTTGAATCTGTCCATCATCAATCTGTTCCCCGCTGTAGATATATATTTTCAATTTCGAAAGTCAAATATTTGAGGAACTTTTTCTTCATATTTTCGATCCCGAAAATGTGTAAAATATAGTAAGGAGTCCATATAGTAGAACAATATTCTAACTTTGATAAGAAAACTGTAGATTTCTCGGTAACACTATTAGTAAAAATTTCTGCAATTGTTCACTATATAACCATCATCCTAAATGCCTCTGAAAGTTTGAGTTCATTGTGCCCAAGAAAACTCAGTATTCTTTTCTTGAAAGAAAAAAACACACTCTCAGATCTTATATGAAAATTCAAAGAAATTTTTTTCTTTGTATACGTAACATTAAGTGATAAATTATTAGACAAGCCCCAACCATGTACCACATTCAGGTTATTTTGAAGCAATGTTCTAGTATCTAAATCATTAGAAGCCTTTGAGAAATCAACATAGATTACATCTATCTGGCCCCCCGAATCAAGAGTATTGGAGATTTGTTGGGTAATAATAAGAATATTAGATTCCGTAGACCTTTGACTCATAAAACGCCATTGTGATGGAGTTACTGACTCTCTAACTGCATGATATATTATTTATACATCATAAATACAAACTAAATGATAGTGTTTCTCCTGATAGAGAATACTTAACTCAATTTTATCAACTGATGGTCATATAATTATTAAATGTTTTCAGGATGGCATCCTCATGTTTGTATTCAAGTCTGAAGTTGAAGTGATAGTACTTCACTTCAGGACAGAAGCTACTTTTGCAAATTTGTTCCTTAAGATGGGGTTCAACTCTTACCAAGAAAGATTGGTTATCATGTTTAGAACTCATAGTTTGTTCATATTGATATTGTCTGAATTTGTGCAGGTTTTTATGCGTTTTTACTATTTTTCCCTGCAACTTCATCTGGTACCTTCGTCAAAAATAAAACATTGTTTCTTTTAGAGTTATATTATGCGATATAGTTTAGTAATAAAAAAAGCGACGAATCAACAGGTGAAATAAGTGTGATAAAGTGTATATGAAGTATAGTGTTGTGTTGTATTTCTGAATCAGTGTATTAAGATATTAAATTTGAATAATCAGTCAACTCACCTTCTGCCCATGCTTTCAACATCGTATTCCCTTCTTTTTTAGTATAAATCCAAACAGATGCATCCTCACTACCTTCGGTTACTTTGACCAAATCACATCTACTGGTTCTAACTTTCAAGTGTTTCGGGCCTCCGTGGAATGTATTTCCTATATTATCATGAAAAGTGGCTTTCAACTGAAATTCGGTACCCAGTGGCAGAGTCCTGAGAGGACTATCAGAGTGTATGCGCCAATTGGCAATAACTTTCAGATTCATATACTGGATCGGTTTCACTTCAACGACTATTGATAAGTGCTGCTTGAGACCCTGCTCATCGGTGGTTGTGGCCATAAGGAGTGCATGACCAAGAACACCATAAGACTGCAGTAGACCTGTAGGTGTGACGGTAACAATAATATCGGACGTTATAGATTTATCAGCAAGTAGTTCAGTAGAAGGTGCTTTGTCTCCTGGTAAGCTGAAAAAATAGAACTGTATGATTTCTCAAAGGAAATTCACTTCAAAAAGTTTGATCCTAACGAATTTTAATAATAATTAATTTATTGCACTATACATATAAAAAATATGAAAGCTAGTAAAAAAATAGATACCAAAGTGCATAATGCTAATACTTGATTACTTATTTTTTCATTATTTATTTTTAAGAAAGTGTATCACTAAAAAAAATATGGTAGGGCTCTAGATTACACGGTAAACTGATGAGAGGTGTTTTATCAATTCTCATTGCGAAGGATAGAAGGTTATGAAACTTCATGCATGAACAGAGAACAATAGGTTGGATAGATTAAAGTTAGTGGGATGCCTAATGCCATAAGAATGATGAGGCAAGTGAGGTTCGAAAGAGTGTTTATGCTTGAAAATAAATATATATAGGCCGTTTCTGTGGTAACATTGATACATTCTTTAGTAATAGTATATTTGTTTATTTATTCCCAAGAACCTACAATGGTGGTTTATACAGGAAATCATTCATACAAGAAATATTCATACATAAATATATAACTTCAAAGGGAGCTATTTCAGAATTGGTCTAATTAATAACAAGAACAGATATGAAGATGATAATAGGAAAGTAATTATCGTGGGGAACAGAACAGTTATACAGGAAAAACTAAAAATGTTGCTTTCTGTTTTACACAAATAGAATTGTTATTAAAGAAAATATGAGAAGTTTCATTGAATTCGATATGTACTATAACAATAAATCTTTGATTGAATGTTTCTTGTCAATAAACATATCAAAATTATCTGGTAATTTTTCCAGTTTATAATTCTTCTTGTTTTGTTTTCGATAATTCGAATTTTTCAAGAAATTACCTAACTTTTAATAGTGGTCTACATTATAACTGTGATATCAATGATAATTATACCCATATGTAATGTTCTGAGATGAAATCAAAATAGTTTTTGGATATATAATATAACAATTAGTTTAGTTTTTTATAGTTCGAGTATACATCATATTATGCCCCTAACATAAACTGTAACATTTTCTTGAGATAATTATTATTTTATCTTTCCTAATATAAATATTTTTAAAGTACTATTATCATTATTATTCAAGGACCAAATGGGATGAACCTGGTCTCTTCAAGTATAGCTCAGTAGAAAAAAATATACTCACAAATATGTCACTTTTGATGAAGTACTATCCATATTAGTTTCTAATTGTACCTCTGAGAACGGAGCCATAAGCAGTGAATTTCCGAGAAAATTTTTGGGAAACACAAACGAGAATGATTGAATAACTTCAATGTCAATCCAAGCAGATAACATAACTGTTTCAATATTCTGAATGTTGAGAGTTGGACCAGGCACTGTAGCATTAACAAATAGTCTTGTTTTTCCTGGTACCAAACCGAGAACATTTGCAGCTACCCTGTCAGTTTTTTTCTTGAATACCCCTATTGGGTGAAAGACTCCACTCAGATCTACAAGTAATTTGTCATCAACAGTCCACTTGAAAAGGATTGGAGGATCTTCCAATGATCCAAGAATCATGGGAGATATGTCAGGTACACCAACACACCAAAAAGGTACAGTGGCTCCCACTTTGAATCTGAGTAGGGATGACGCGATTTTTAAAGCTTGCAGTTGAACAATTTGAATTTCCACTGTATCCTGAAAGAATTATATAACATTCATTAATTTGTAGTTTGAGACTACTATTTCTGAAAATACTTACTTCTGAATATATAACCTTTTGTCCAGTAGAAGGGTGAATTCCCACCGCTTGAGCAGTAATTTTAGTTAGACCTATTGATTTTCCTCTTATGAGCCCCTTTTCGGAAACGGCTGTGGAAAAATTAAGTTGTAAAACGAATTGCAAAATTATATACCAACTATGTAATTACTTGGATAAAATGTTGACCGTTGAATATGATTTTGATTGTCAAGTTGCCGGGAATTCGGTCAAAATGGTGAAGAAAACCAATTTCTAAATTATCGACGTTTCGACACTTTATTGGTTCATCTTCAGGACTCTGAAGTATAAAAACAAGACATACCTATTGAAATGGAAATTTACAAAGCAGTTCTGTTAGAACCAAAATAAATTATGTAATATAACAATCGTTAAAATATAATGAACGTTTCGAGCACTTTACAAAAAAATAACGTTGATGAGTACTTACATTTAGGGCGGCTTTCCGAGTTTAAGGGTGAAGTGAATAATTTCGACATAAAATATAAATACGTACACAGGTTCCTGAAAGACGTCGACACAGACACGAAGGGATTAACACACAGACAGATTACAGACAGTTCAGATTGTTAATCCCTTCGTGTCTGTGTC
>WOGP01001706.1:0-18346 GCA_015342065.1 Leptinotarsa undecemlineata | reverse complement strand
AAGGTTAGGTGTCGTCATTCAAGGTCGTGTGACGTCTCAAGGTCAAAAGGGGTGGGGGGAGGCGTTCAGTCGGCATTAGCAACCTACTCCAAGTCCTTGTTGATTTTTGTCAGCTATAAAAATCGAAAAAAATTGAAACAGGGACTGTCAATAATTTGACACTAGTCATCTCTTCCATTGGCTCAACAGAACATACGTAAAAAGTATTGTGGCTAATCATCAACCAGAATTTTTTCAATTCTATAAGGACATAATGTGATCGATATCCAGGCAAACGAGAACCATCAGGAAGGGTAAAGGATCCGAAGAAAACTGGGAGTATATAGGATCTCTTGTAGCTGTGAATCGGTTTACATGGAAACACGAAGAAAAATTTGGCTACACGGCTCTCTGATCTGATTGCAAGGCATTATGTACTCATATAGTTGATTGGATTCGGACCTAAAAACAACTGATCAACATAGAATCAATATTAATTGGAAAGAAGAGGAAGTAACATCGTTCGGCTACCTGATACAAATAAGTAACCCAATTTGTCAACTTTGAATGTAGTATCAATGCCATAAGTACAACTGATGCACTTCATCTATTGTCTCACCACCTTTGATAATATCTAACGCAGTAGTAGACAAAACTTCAGCCAATGAAATCTACAGACGTCTAACAAACGCGGAAGATGTGCAGTTAGGTACATCCGGTCGGGAAAATCTACATTCATTGACTAATCTCTGCTCAGTTCATATGTTGATCTGGAATAATTTTTCATAATGAAAGTCTTGATTACTCTACAGGCGGTTCTAACAATTGAGGTACTCTAGAAATTAGGATTATACGTGCCAGACAAGCAAAATATGATAGACGCCCTCGTACCAACTATTCGAATTTTGTTCAGTCTATTTGACACCCGTGTTCGGTGTCTCATTCCTGTAATGAGTCCTACACAGACATTTTGCATAACATGTATTTGACGTTGATTTTCTGACGTGATAACATGAACCATTGAAAAAGCCTTCATATTTGAATTTTTAATAAACCAATCACTGAAAGAGGAGTCATTCGTTTTTTTGATATTGAGACATTCTCTATTACAGGATATCACTTCAAGGTTGCGAGGGAACTGACTTGGTGTTCTCTGATATCAAAAAACGTGAAATTGATGGAACGAATTCATTTTCCAAAAATATAACTTGTACATGAAGTTAGAACGCCGGTAACGCAATACCATACAGCTACTGGTAAATTATTTTCCTTAAGAAACAATAACAGTTGTGATAGTGTTATATAGTGTGATACACTCAAGATGAAGACACCCGTGTATTTTCGTCATTTATCAAAGCAGATATTTGATTTTTGTACAGGCTTAGGCTTTCATGAGCCGCAATTTTTGAAATACTTAGCCCGAGTAACAACCTCAAACCCAGTTTACTGCGAACCCGCGAAAAGTGCAAATTATCAATATTTTGCTTCGTGTTGATGACACCCAAATAAGATATTTCAAAAATTGCTTAGAAATCTATTTTGACCCTACATACCAAATTTTAACCAGAATTCAAAATTTTTAGTTTTTGTAATTTTAAAAATCCTAATGAAAGTCCTATGTTCAATTAATGGTTCCTAATAACAAGGTACAGAAACGACAAAATAGTCCAAATCAATGGAATGTATTCATAATTAATATTTTATTCTTATTCCTTAATTATAACGAATCGGACAGTCAAGCGGCGTTGGAAGCTCGGTTTCAACCGAGCAAAGTCTAAATTGGTAGCAAATTGCCAAAAATGACTCCTCGATAGGAAGACTTAACAGATTGTCTCTGATCTGAATTCCTGGCAATACTGGCCTGGAAAGTAATGAACCTGCTGACTCCCTTGCAAAGGACGGTGCTGCAAGCAGCTTCATCAGACCAGAACCTGTCATTGAACACCTGGATGGCAAAAAAATTTATGGACTTCTGGCAGACACTTTCAGGATTAGCTCATTCGAAGGCAGTTATTCACCCTTTGAAGCTTAATACCAAACAGTTGTTAGACTACAGTAGGGACGAACTATGATGTCTAACAGGGCTTTTTGCAGGTCACTAAAACAGTGTGTGTCGGCTCTGTTTGGAAAATGATGAAAATGCAGAGCACATACTTTGTGTTCGATAGAGCCGTACTCTCACCATCTGACCTAATAGAAAACTCACCATACAAACTAGTCGGCTTCGTTAAAAATCTGGGTTAATTTGTTAGAGTGTAAATAGGTGTGAGCCATAATGGACCCTTGCTGGTTGCAATAAAGAATCGAATAAAATCACTCACATTAGACCTAACCTAACTCAACCCCAGAGACATTTTCACAATATAGGGAATTTATTTATATACAGACTTGAGGAAGGAATTGTTGATCATTTTTAACATTTGTAGATGCCTCAAAAAATATATATACGGCTAAGAAACAAGTGTTTGAGAGAACTGAAGTATCTTTATGTGTTAAAAGAAGTTGATGGCACCTTTTTGAGACGCTATAATTTTCCACTATTGGAAATTCGGAAAATGAACCTTTTAAATTGAACTCAGTCTGATCTTGATAACTTGAAGTCAAGATAGTGAGGGACATTTTTCACGTCTGCACTGGAGAGGAAAAAAAGAGAGAATAGCGGACATATGTGAACAGTAGTTACTTCTTGATAGAGATTTTGTTTTGAATATATTCCTTTGTCATATTTGGTGATTAATGCTTTCTGTCAGTGGGTCTGATAGACGAAATCAACACGAAAGTATATTATTCAGTTCTGTACTGGGAAGCTGTGAATGTTTATTGTTCTGAAAGCTGGAAAGAATCAAAATAATTGAAAACTGGTGAAGATTCAAACGTGAATGATTCCTACACTGCTTATGTCATCGATGACATCGTAATGACTTTCGTTCAACTATTTGATTTAATCCCAGCCAAGACTAATTTTATTTGAATTGAAGGAGTTATATTTTTAGGAGTGATTAATTTTTGGGAAAGAAAGTTTTTGGCTTTCTACTACTCCATCTTGATACAAAAAAAGAAGAGGGAGTCTTCCAAAGAAAGGAAGGAAGTAATCAATTTGAAAATAAGTAACTCTTTACATGGATGTGAAGATCATGAAAAGAAGTAGCTTTCAGACACAAACTGAAATAAAGTCCTTCTGAAATAGCTACTTTCATATAAACATTGAATTACACAAAAGAAAAAACATCTTTTGAAACATCTTTCTTTTTGTATCAAGATGAAGCTGCCCTGAAGCTGCTGGATTCCATCCTGAAAAGAGCCATCCGCCTGATTCATGACGCGAGAACCTCACTGGAACATCGAAGAAAGGTTGTGGATTTGTCTCTCTTTTATAGATACTTTCAGGTAATTGTTCAGGTGATTTGGATTTGATTCCACCAAGAGTGGTACATATCAGATAGACGCAACTGACTGTAGCAGCTCATCGTTTTGAGGTTCAACTAAGTACACCTCTAACTTCACTGTTTTCGAATTCTTCCATTTGGAAAACTACGTTCATGTGGGATGAACTTCCTGAGAACTTTTGCACAGACGTCGCAGTAGAACGCCTCAAGAATTTTTCTGTAGCACTTGTGTTTCATCCTTGAGAAAGACAGAAATGATTGTGCATCTCATGAACAAAACTAATTTTATTTTAATGCTACATTATGAGTTTTGGTATTTATTATTCTAGCATGTTTCAGAGAGGACAAGTAACCAAGTGATCAAATCAGTATACATAATATATCATTATGCAAATCACAAATTTTCTATTTCAGGGTTAATTTCACGATAACAGTAAATTTCTTCAGTTTACGGTTATTCATTCGAAAATAGCAGGATTATTGCCATCGATTTCAAATATATAGTTATAATTCATCGTGAAAATAAACACTTCAACTCTGGGAATGTATATCTGCCTACCATGAAATTGCACATTTTCTGAATTACTTTCTGTATCTATCCAGCAGGAAAACGAGACTCCTTTACACATTTCCTCGTGGAAAGTATTCAAACACTGAGGTTTCAACATGTTTCTTTTTGTGGGACCAATAAACGAACTTCAGCATCTTAATAAGAGAGAGCGGTACATTCGGTTTAAGCTCTATAAGCGGGTCATGAATGCCTAAGAGATCAGGGAATCGTAAACTTGAGAACAAAGCTTGCTTCATTGCGAATTCCAGGGTTTGCACATAAAACTTTGGCCGCTCGGCTCAAGCAGAACGTCGGCCCAATAAGAAACTGAGTTTTTACGGTCATTTTATTAAATAGGAATAAGAGAGGATGGTTTCCGGATATCTATTTCAGAAGACGGGGTAAAAATTGCAGAGTTGCATTTTGAATACACAGCCTAACATTATATCTACTATGATCAATCATTTTTTATGTAATTTTTCCATGGTAGGTGAGCCAAGTTGAAGACTTTCCTTCAACGGAATTCAAAGATTATTGAAAATAATTTTTGTTAGGTTTTCACTTCTCCATCACTACACAACCGATGTGGAAAATTTCAGAAAAAAAAAATAAGTTCGATATGAATCCTTTTCAAAAATGTGCGGGTCATTCACAGAACTTTCTTCCAGAAACAAAGTGAAAGGAGAAGCCAAAGCAGAATTACAGGATGAACTCATTTTCTCCAAACAAATTGATTCATTGAACGCTTTCGAATACTGCTCAAGTTGTCGCAGCTGAAGAATCCATTATTGTGTTGAAGCTCCTGAATAGGTGATTGGAGAATATTAAATTGTTTTTATGTCACATTTTCAATTTTACCGATCGAACGACGTATTCAAAATGTTCATGTGCCACAGAGCCCACTTCAAAGGGATATTTCCAAAAGTTTACGAGTATACGAACTGTATAGCACTGGAGGTTCATATCAACACCATCGTTATTTCAACACCTCGATACGTGTTTCGATCACCGAGTGTTACGATCACCGAGTGATTATCTTCATGAAGAAGATTTAAATCTTATTTTAAATAGGCATACAATGTTATACCATAGATACCTCTGTTACGTATCTGCGTCCCAATTGTCTTGAATTAATTATACAATGTTGCCTTATCTAATAGTCAAGTAAAGCTGATAAATAACATTTTATTTCAACAAGTTATATAGGTTATATTAGGTATTGGTCCGCTATCGTTATTCATAATATGAGTTTGTTTACTTATTTCTACACTCTCATAGGCATCTGATCACCTGTTGTTGTGAACTTGCGTAACTGATCTCAATAAACTAAATTCTATGGAATGGTTTAGCTGCAAAATATGATAAGCGACTGCTGATTTTTCTGGTCTTCCATATTTTATATCTGCTAATGAGATCCCATTCCGCTCTACACCACCGACATTTCAAAGAGTTCCGTTCTGAATGTGATTCTGCGTTTTTTGACTCACTACAAAACAACAAAGTTCGTTGGTTAGGTTAAGGTCAAGATATTGGACTTTTCTGGCTAATAAAAGAACAAGTATCTGCCTCATCGCCTAACTTGGATACGCAGGGAGCCACAAAGCACGTTGCATTTAAAACAAACGAGCGCAATATGCTGGTTTTGGCTTTCCATAAAGAAATTTTTTGGAGTATTTGAATGCGCTCAATACAGATTTACAAGGAAATGGAGAATTAATATGTGATCTGATACAAAGCGTGACTGCTCTTCATCGTGAGTTGAATATCTTTGAAAAAGATAGCATTGAACAAGAATTAATTCATATTCCGACAATTCTTGAATTTAAACGGGAGACCTCTCAAGAAGACATTGCAGAGTTCGCAAAATTTCTGGCCGATCTTAAGAATGAATTTGCTACAAGATTCCAAGACTATCTCCGTTTCTCAAATCTCCAATTGAAATTGATGCAGCGGCAAAATGGACAGATGTGGCTGCCAAGTTGTTTATTATTGTCAAAGTCATCACTTCAAATGAAAATATTTGTTTTGCAAGATGTATCTCTGCGAATTTAAAGAACGGTATCCACTGAAGGATTTTGGGCCAAACATGTCCAAGAAAAATATGAAAATTGTAAAAGACTAGCTCTCAATTTGGCCACTGTGTTTGGCTCGACATAGATATGTGAAACATCTTTCTCAAAGATGAATTTTCTGTTAAACAAATATCGTGTGAGATTGATAGACGCTCACCTAGAAAACACACTTCGAATTTGCTAATCCTCTCGAGAACCAAACTATAGAAAACTGGTTGAAAGATCTTCAGTGTAGGTTCTCACATTATTAAGAGATCTTGTATTTCTTTTATGATTCAGAATGTGATTTGAACCCAAAATAATATGTAGCACTTCATTATTAATATTTGATTTTTTTTGACCACGATAAAATTTTTCCACAGTATTTGGACCCCACCTAAAACTAATTTCCGACCCCTAGTCTAGTATTCAGCCAGTTCATAAGATGGTGAACCTATCGCATTCACGATTGGTCTGAGTTATCTTCATGTTGATGTGTAGTTCTTATTACAATTTTTCTTTTGTTTTTTCAGGTACAAATACTTACCAAATTGAAATATTCAGGGTGCAGTAGATTCAAACCCCTGTCTATGGAAATCGTAATGCTTTTGGTAAAATGAAATAACGTGAAAGCAGGTATCATTCAAGAGAAAAACAATATATCACATTATATATGAAACGTATTGATATATGGAAGTAGGAAACCAAAAATGTTTTCAACGACAAAAATTAATCTGCTTCAAAAATATTTTGTTTTTAATAAACAGAAGAAATTTATATATGTTGGATACTTTCAGATGTAGGATTTTTAGACTTTCACAATCCAAAAAAACTAACAGATTCAAAACCAAGGAAAAAAAAACTTCAATGAGCTATGTGAATGAACGATAAAGGTAAAATAATGTCCACTTTATGAAAAATATTCATAAAATTGAACTATAAGAAGAGATCCAATTGAACTATAAGTAATTTGAAACACTTGACATTCTATAGAATGAAAGTATTTCAACAAACTAGTCGTTTTCATATCAAAAACTAATATATCAATATTTCATTTACAGAGAAAGTAAAACTTTCCTGATGTTTCTTTTCTGTTGCTTGAAACCCTTCCAATTATCGAGAAGATATTATTCAAACCGTTTTCAGACTCCAAGAAAACAAGCCAAAAGCGCTTCCTATATTTCCACTTAGAAAAAAGTATAGACTTCGTATGTTTAACTTGCGAATTCATTTCCGAAACTTTTTTGCTGAACGATTCACTTCGTATCTCCCAGTAAAAGCTTTCTACAAAGTTCACCGAATGCCTGTTGGCAATTCAGAAGTCGATCAATAAACAAATTGAGCTCTAATATCAATTTAGTGGAAAGTTTCGAAGATCAACTGACCATGTTATTCGGACGAATGAATGAATTGCTTTTAATTTTCAATGCTTGTAATTTTGTAACATCGATTTCAAGCAATAAAAGACATGCTGAATAGTTTGGGAGATAAATTGGGAGATATCGTTTCGAAGGAAATCCTATAGTTTCTTCTTCTGTAGTTTTCAGTTGATAGTTGATCACATTGCCTTTCAGAAGTAATAAAACTATTTCTTAAAAATCAGCAAAATGATAAAACAGCTTCATTTTAATCATTGAATTACTTTTCAATAGAATAATATCCAACCATCTATCTCTTCATCCTTTACGATGGTCTCACTAACTTTAAGAATTTGAATAGTTAAGTTCCTATTAAAGTATGAATTCTTATTCCTCACACAGGAAACATTTGAATAAGAAAGTTTTCCATTATTAACGAATCATCCCCTATTTGTTCTCATCTACCAATCCCGTAATATCGAAATGATTCCTTCCCTTTTTTCAAAACCGTATTGTGCAACAATTCAATTGTATGTTGTGTAAATAAAAAAAGAATGACATGACTTGGGCGGTCAAATATCGAACTAATACTGTATTTTCTCCCAAAAATTTATACCGTAGATTGCTGAGGAGAATGGTGTAATGACTGATACCTAGGACTTTTCGAATTATTTTTCAGCTTTCAGTATATAATCTACATCATTTTTTTCAATGAAACCGTTCAACTTTTTTACTTATTTTACGTCGTAACAAGTCACATAGATGTTTGGTGATTCTTGCAAACACCTTTACTATTGATGAATGATGAAATAAATACTAATCATATCACAAACAAAATGGTAATTTGAACAATGAAAATATAGTGGTTCACTCATTAAATATCTGATAAAGATTTGACATACGGTTTTAGCCATTTCTTTTATCCCTGTGAATATTCACAATCCCTATCGAATTATAATACACAGAGTCCCTGAAATATTCAACCTGTTTTTTATTTTCGGTTCAGCCAAATTACGTAATGTATTTCACATGTATCCAATCGAGAACTGCACATTGATGGACATACATTTAGGTTGGTCTGGACGATACTAGCTTGTTTTTGTTTTTATGAAAAAAAAATAATGATACCTATTTCAATTATTCATATTGGGTATTGAAGACGGATTTGAATTTTCTACTCAAAAATGTTAATAATAAAACTGTTGAAAATTCAAACTCAGTGAATAGTTTCCAAAACTAAACAGACATTTGCTGATTGCCCTAGTCGTTCCTACGCATATATCATATATCAATCAACTTGTTGATTTCTGTAGTTTTCAGGCTCACATAGGACTCTATCTTCAGTTTTTATTTGTATGTGATAATGATTACAATACTAATAATGATGACAATGAGGGGATACAGAGAGAATGTGCAGCTTTTAGATGGAAGCATCCTACATCATCTGGATGCCGGAGAGACGTATACTCGTATACGTATACCTTGGGGTGGAACAACGCCACTCACAAGAGGTAACAGCAGTGAAGAACTCTCCGCGCAAGTATCAGCACAAACTTTGACAGATCAGTTCATCAGAACTGTCGGGGAAAAACAAAGTTGCTGCAACGAATATGCTTGCCGTTCCAATCTTACTCTATTCGATTGGAGTAGTGAAGTGGACTCGGGAGGAGCTGTATCAACTCGACGTAAAGACCCAAAAAATGATGCATCTCTATAGGAGTTTGCATCCCAAATCGTCCGTTCCACGGTTTCACTTCCCCTGACAACAGGGAAGACGTGAAATTTTCAGTTTGGAGTGTCTACATGAGAGAATGTTACTGGATGTAGCCTGTAAAATCGTAAGGAGATCGGATCCCCTTCTCTGCGGTATCTGTTACCATGAAAGAGCAGAAATTGGAGCATTTATCTTCAGGGCAGCTGCAAAAACATCTGATGAACTTGGTTAAGTATTCGACCCTGAATGAGGTGACCACAACTCTGTCACCGAGTTGAAGCCCGTTCAGCAAAAAGCTCGAATAAAAACCGCAGAGATTACCTCACTTCTGCGGAAACACCTGCTTATCAAAGCGCCTGACTTTGGCTTTCCTCAGGTCGAGTGGGCTGAAATCGGAAACTGAGGGGTTCATCATGGCTTGCCAGGAAGATGTCTTCAACACCTCAGTCTAACGCGGTCGCGTGATGAGTATAGAGGTTTCTGACACAAGGTGCAGCGCCTGCCGCGAGTTGCCCGAGACCCTAATGCACTTGTTACCAACATGTTCAGCATATGCGGTCTTGGCCTGTATCCATCGACATAAAGCGGCCCTAAGAGTGATATATCACCATCTACGGCACTCGTAGAATATTGACGAGACCCCGGTGTTGCCGTATGCTCTGAGGGATTTTGAATCTGTTGTGGGGAACGAGAAGTGGCAAATTTATTGGAACTATTTGTTTCCCACCCTCAGGCTCATACAAGCTGATGAGCCTGATGTAGTCCTTTTCGACCACCAGAGAAATACGATATTTAACGTGGAATTTTCAGCTCCTAGCAACACGAATATCGTCCGAAAAGAGGAAAAAACGGACTCCGCAGGCTCTATCCAGATCACTCTGTCAAGATTGTTGTTCTGATTATTGGAGTCCTAGCCGGACAGATGCAGATAGCTGTCATTTTTGGATCACTGCGCTTGCTCAGTGCACATGATTCTCGGACTCAATAATCACCTACTCCACTGTGTGGGGGTGGTCGTTGGTTGATAATACTGACGCGCCCTCCTGAATGTATTGAGGTTTCCAGGGATAGGGCCTGACCAGCGCAAACAGCGCAAAATACGGTTAAAAAAAATAATTAACTTCTGCATTATAAATACTTTTCATTCTGATTAAACAATTTTCACAAACACTTTTGAATTCTACAAATCATTTTTTCAATATTCTCATAGATAGTGTTAATATTTTTTCATTCCAAAAATACTTCATTGAGAGAATTTCACTACATAGTTTTACAAAAACGCAATACGTGTTTCGCTATACTACTTTTATGCTTCTTCAGGCGTGTCTTCATACAACTTTCATCAAGTAATGGGTCAGTCCATTCACAATTCATATATTATAAATAATTGTTTTCATAGAAGACTGTATACACATAAATTCATCTTCAAAACCGAGCCCAAACTTTATATCCACGCGAACACAAATGCTCAAGATGCCGCGCCGTAAAGTATGTTGAGTCGTAGTCGTTCAATAATAAATGCAAGAAGTTGGCTCAGCTCATGAAGCCATAATGGCGAACACTCTCTAAGGACGAATAATTGCAAAGCTAGCAGGTAATGATTATGTAATCCAACTGCAGTTCGCAAACGTTCATATTCCTCGTCTGTATTTTAACCTGATTTAAGTGTTTTATTAAAACCGCTACGTACCCCTCGCGAACTCAAGATCGGCTTTTATAAGGAAGATGAATATTCATCGCCGGAGAGTTTCCAGAGAGATTTCGTTGAGACAATGGTAGCTTTTTCAGCGTTTAATGTTCCACTAACGTCGCAATGAAAACGTTTCACAGACGTGTGTTTTTCATCGTCGTGACGTGTCGTTACACTGAGAAAAGAGTTTATGTCAGTCGCTGTCTGAAATAATGGCCTACGATCATTCCGGAATTGTTTTAGAGACACCTACAGCTTCAACTCGTTAAAGAGAGATAAGGATGCGATTTGTTGAACGATTGATGTGGAGAAAAAAGTTGTACAATATTCCTATTTTTATCCCCATCTCATCAGTCATTTCGAAAAACTTGTCCAATATCCAGTGGAACAAACATCTTTTCCAGAAATTGATATAAGGTGATGAACTACAAAAAATTGTGTAAATGAAAACGGTAATAGATACAGTGAAAGCATTAACGCCCATTCACCGCAAAAATCGATCGATTGGATAAAGCCATTTTTGTAATAGTTGAAGAAAGTTGAAAAGTGAATTTTCAATAAATTGATTGATGTAGCCGTTGTTACTGAGTGATAGGAGATCATAATAGAAAATCAGAAATGAAATTTTCCAGGTTTTTTACACTTTTATTTGTAACTATCGTTACAATTTTGTCCTATCCTGATATTTTCAAACTAACACAATAAAAAAACTAATATAAAAACTTATGCAAAAACTAATACAAAAAATATATCAGTTTGAAAATGTCCTTATAGTAACGATAGTTACAAATAGATGTGGTAAAAAACATAGAAAGTTTCATTTGTTATTTTTCAAGTAAATTTTTATATTTCATAAGCATAATCGCAAGAAAGGTGAAGAATTATTCACAAAATGGGGTTCTGATAATAACTTTAAAGATTTTAGAATAATAAACTTTTAATCATGAATGATTTAATTCATGAGTTCGGTGGAGTTTAGGTGTGAATCATAGTGGAGTAACGAGTATGCCATGTATGGACAACCAATGTTATAGATATAGCCAAAGTTAATTCCCGAAGTGCATTTACATTAAGTATCTCACGTTGGATACCAGGAATTTAATAGAAGCTGCAAATTTATCCAAGCTTACTCGATACTATAAATATGAGTTTTTATTCATTTCAGTTTGGTTGTAATCAAATCTTTGGCTTTGACATTGTTAATAAAATTGAATTGTAACTCAACTTTGAGTTTTTCGGAATAAGTTTTATTTTTAAAAATCGATTTCGGAAGCTCCCAAACTTAATCAGTATGACAATTTTTGAGTATAATGGCATTGGGACATTTATATATATTATATTTTCTGAGACGCAACTCTTTTTCAAAATTAAATGAAAAAAGTATCCTGAAAAATGTTTGGTTGGGTAACAGGATACATTTTTTCTTAAAAAAGCAATTGTTTTCTAGCCGACAATTCAAATTCAATTAAATTCTTCTTCAGGGCTCTGTCATTGATTAAAAAACAGACACCACCTTATCATATTCACAGATAAAGCCATTCGTTTGTTTATTTCGTTTTGTGTTGGTGTTGCCTCGGAAATTTGTATTGTTTTGCAATGTTTCTTATTTTATTTCGAATATGTATCTGATATATTTGGTGATTTTTAAAATAGTTATATTACCAATACGAAAAAATTTAATTAGGAACTCATTATTTCTTGTGAAATTAAAACGATAAGTTTTGTAGAAGGTATGTTTATGAAAATTCGTTTTTAGAGAGCCCTGAAAAAAATTCAATTGAATTCGAAACATCGGCAAGAAAACAATTGTTTTATTGAGAGAAAAATTGATCCTGTTACCCAATCAACCTTCTTACAAAAAAATTATTGGATCACCAAACTAGTTAACTGAAAAAAAAGTATTTATGAGATATCGGAACTCCCAATTTTTCATGATCCAATCGCATATTCAGGCTGAATTTGACCAGTGGCACTATTCACGTTGGTTTTGAGAAACACTGTGGTTTGCAGCTTATTCACATATACTTGCGATTTAACAAAAATTCTAACGGGATTGAATCGCACTATCTCGGTGGCTAGTTCATATCATCACGTGAGATGACCTTGCCCTCAAATGGCTTGTGCAGAATATACAACGAGGCATGAGCTGAGTCGCACGTAGCACCGTCCTTACATGTCATTGGTACCCATATCATCGATCACGGGCCAAAAAAATTTGCTGATAGTCGACCTATAATGCTCACCGTTGACAGTGATGGTCTGGCCTATGTCGTTCATGAAGGAATATGGACCGATGACAGAATCCACACCAAACAGTGTTTTTTTCAGGATGCATTGGACACTCTTGGATCACATGTGACATCATTACCTACATTTACCTTGAATTCCTGGGTCAGTTGAATTTTATACGGGTACCTATAAATAAAGACGCAAAATTCGCCAAGTTGGGGTTTGCAAAAGGCAAAGTTTTTCTGAGCGACACAAAATCAACTGCATCGAATTCTGCACACTTTCACAGAGAGTAGCAATGTTTTTGAAATATCTTGCGTTTCACCGACGTACTGGTGTTGGTCAATCCACCACGTTGCGGATAGTGCTCTTGGTAGTAGCACAGGGCCCACGATGCAAAATGGGGATTTACTCGAGCGTCCTAGAGACATATTAGGTTGTAAAGTTTAGATGATGAGAAGAAAAAGTTTTATATAATATATACCTTTTCATCGGTGGGGGAAACGGCTATAGATTTTTAAATAGGTATATAAAAAATACTGTTGTATGGACATACTCGAGCGCGTCACATATTGATAACATCAATGTCCTACGTATTTTAAATAATATTGGTATAATATTGGTATGTTAATCTGATCGTTTGCATGATGTGGGTGGTTGAACGTGAGGGTTTAAAGTAAAAAGAACAAAAAAATAATCGAGCTCGTCAGATTTTCTAAGGGGGTGTTAAGTGCAACAAATAAAAAGTTCTCATTCATTAATCTGGCGATTTCGATCTGACGCAAACTTGCGGCCATTATTATAATACGCAAAAAAAATTCGCCATTCTGAAATACTCAAGCGTGTCAGATCAAGATATATACGATTTATCTTCATGTTTTTGACTTGCTGTCTCATAATCTGACGATTATCTAAAATGATTTGCTGAATCTGACAAAAACATTTTTTTTTTAATTCATTGAACTCAATTAATTCAAAAGCTCAGGAAATAGCATACACATAAATAAATGTGTGTTTTTCAAGTAGAATACTTGAATTTATAATGAGATAATTTAAAAAAAAAATTCTATGTTTTTACCATTGTAACTAACGTAACTGCAGTTTCGTCCTATAAAGTCATTTTCAAACTTATACAATATACAAGGCATTTTCAAACTTATACGTCCTTATAGGACGAAACTGCAGTAACGTTAGTTACAAATTGAATCATTATGATTTCCCACCACGCAGTAACGGCTACATCCATCAATTAATTGATAAATTATTCATCATCTTCATCACGAACAAATTTCTGTGATCAGCTGTGATGGCGGAGCTGGGACGGAGTGAGAGAGTAATAAATAGAGAAAAAGTGAATAGAGAATAGATGAATAGAAACTCGGAGAGGAAAATATAGGTATCACACAGCTGCACGCATTAAACTTTATCATTTTTGTTATTTCGACTTGTGGAAATCGTTAGAATATAAATTTTTCGTTATCCTTGAATCATTTCCTCCAAATTAAAAAAAAATCAGCTACGCTCGATGATGTCAAAATAACGTTATTTTTTTACAACTTTGATGTCATCCCCTCACTTTAAGTCACTCTCAAATTGTCAGATTACTGGAATATACACTTTTTAGCAGGTAATTAACTCACCCTTCCTTAATCTGATGCGCTTGAGATATTCTGATGATCAACTTTTTTTACTAATCTGATCCTTTATCCCTCACAGGCGGCCTTATATATGAGGCTCATATTTGGTGGAGGTACTTAACCGGGTATAGGTATTCTCTTGTATAATAATCTGCCGCGCTATAGTAAATCCCGAAATCCCCAGCTTGGGCTCCCCTATTATAGGACGATTATTGCGATCGTAAAGCGGGCTGAGCGCGCGGTACGTTGCCCGAACAGGAACACATTTTAATAGGAGAATTTCATCATTCATCATTTCATCATCATTCACTGAGAGAAAGTCCTCAGGTGAAATAAGGAAGAAGTCAAATAAAAATAAACCACAATTCCGAATTTGTTGTTCCACCATTCCGATAGAAGTTTCTTTTCATTTGGACAATCCTGTTCAACTGTCATTTGTTATAGGAACAGTCATAGTATTGTCATATATTATGACCTATTAGAAATGGAGGCACTCATTATCCGACGATAGGAATGAACAGATTTTTTCTAATGAACAGAAATTCTAAGAGTTCACTTGAACATCAAAAATCATGAATGAGCCTTCATTGCAATTTTCATTATTTTTGATTGTCAGAAATGAAGAGAAATATTAAAGATTCATTATTGAATGAAAAGCTGATCACACCACTAGATTCACATCGTTTTGAAATGATTCATATCAAAGATACTTCACAAAGCGTTGGTCATTAGAAACGTACAAAGGAAATGAAATTCAAAAATTTGCGATTCGAATATCCCACCAATTCAATTTAAAAAATTTCATGAAAAGTATTAATTTACTGGATTCAGCAGGATTTAGGGCATTACTTTTCGATGTTTCATCAAATCAAAATCTGTTCAGTCATGGAAAAAATTATAAGCAAAAAAAGTTTAAAAAATAAGCCGTTCGATGTCGTTTCATATTTTACCTATAACTTTTTCAATAATGAACGGATTCAGAGGATATTATAGGCAGTGATGACGTAATTCCTGCTGAATCTAGTAACGTTATTCTAAAATTGATTTCGTGAAATAATAAAATGGCATAATTTTGAAATTTCATTTCCTTACCAATTTTACAATGACAAATATATTCTGACATATTTTTGACATGAAAATTACAAAACTTCGTGAGTATCAGTCGTGTGTTGAGACATTTTCAAAAAAGGTAGTAATTTTGTTATGAAACAAATGTTGCCGAATCCAGTTGAAAATCCAATATTGAATTGGTGTGAAAATCAAATGTCACGATTTTTAAATTCCACTCCCTCATAACTCTCTAATGACAAATGCATTCTGCCATAATTTTGACACAGAAATTCTGAAACTATCTGAAGTGGTATCGTAGAATATTTTTCGAAACGCTTTTATCAGCTTCACCTGTTTGTATGTATGTATGTTTGTTTGTTTCCAACTTCAGAATTATCAACATTATTGATTGATCTATTAGCGGGCAGATGACGCTGTAAATTACCTCTTTGATATAATTTGAATCCACTTTACATGTGTTTCTTTATTTGAAAAAATGCTGCTGCTGCCTTCCTTGGGCTTGGTAGCTGATTTTCAGGATCCCTCTCCAGAATCGGAAAATATCAATAGTCATTTTTCTAAACAATGCCTTTCTCAAAGTTTAGATAAAATAAATATAGCTTAAAAAGACTAAAAAACACGCTTTTAGAGAACATCGAACCAAAAAGTTGAAAACATTTTTTTTTAAATAAGGTTAACACAATGACGAACAAAAATAATAGTATACTAATACTAGAAAAATACTTCATTTGAAAAATATATCACATGTTTCGCTTACATAGTAACATCAACAGTGATTTGAACAGTATTCAAATCGTGAGGTGTAGTTTATGAAATTACTATGGATCTTCATCAAGTAACGGCCGAATCAATCAGAAAAAAAGTATATCAATTTGTTGTTCATTTGATAAAGCTTTTGTATCAAATTATTTTCGGTGGAAACTCATGAATTAACAGTCAATTTATTGAAACTTATGGAACAGTCAAAGCAGTGAATATGAATGGTATATTTCGTTACAAGTTGAATCTTTTCAACAATGAATATATTCGTTCTACGGAAATTCCATTTCGAAAAGTTTTATCTCAAAAACCCGAACAATTATTTTCTGAGGTGACAATAGTCATTATCGAAGCGCACTGTTATTACTTTTCATAGTGTATTGGATTCGTGAAATGAAAAAATTCAATATATTCATGGAAATAAAGAGCTTTAAAATTGAGAATTGATAGATGTACGAATATTGATGTTTCATTCTATTGTATTCTGACTGACAACATTAAGTACACATTTATTTTTTATTCAATCCCCATCATACTGAAATTTAATTATTCACAATTTCATGGCAGCATTCATGTCGCTACAAAAAATGCAATTTTAAGAATGGTGTATCGTGAAGTTGCTTATTATTGGCTAGCTATGAATTATTCACTGGCCTCTTTCACTGTATCGAATAAATTATTAGTAGTTCAGAACAAGATTAATATGAAATGTTTTGTTCTATTATATGCCTTATTCCACTGTATTAAAATTCTTACGAAACTGAAGTATACAAAAGCTCAAAATTGTCTACACTTGAAGAGTTTTTGAGAAAGCTATATTAGTTCCTGAACAAATTTGATTAACTGCCAACGTAAACATGGAAATCAGACTCTGTTGAAGGAGGTGAACAATATACTACAAAAAGTTAATAGCATTCAAGTTTTCTGCGTGCTTTATAAATTTTAATAAGCATCATAGTGCTGCACAGCTCTCCATCTTTTCTGATATTCGATATGAAATATCTATGGAACTAAAAACTTTTATTAATTAAAGACTAGATAGAAAGTAACGAAAGATTTCGATAAATAGGGTGAAAGTTCTTGACATAATTTGCATTTGTTTCGGGTCGTGTTTCCTAAGTTAGGAAACATAACTACCATATATTTTTATCATTATGAAACTCCTCTAACGACATTCAACAAGGATATTAGAAAGGTGAAGCGAGAGTCTTGGAAGAAGTATCTCTTGGAAGAGTATCTCTGATTTACCTCTGGGCACAAGATTCTCTCTAGAGAGCTGACTGCTGAAATTGGGCCGCTTAAACGACTCTATACTGAAAAAACGTTAGAACTTTTGATAGAAAACCACTTCCTGGAAATCCGACTCTTGATAAAAAAAGATATCCCATCTTCAAGGGCGCTGAACGCCCAAAAATGAACGATTGGGAGGTCGTCAAGGTGGTTATCACTGCACCGGCAAAAGAATGAGCTATCAAGTCGTTTCAGCCCTTCAAATCTCCTGGAGAGCTCTTCTTCAAAACAAACTGCAAATAATTTTACCTATTCGCATGAAATAGTGTAGAGCTACTCTGGCGTGGAACTATATACCACCCAGGAGTAGGTTGCTAATGCCGACTGAACGCCTCCCCCCACCCCTTTTGACCTTGAGACGTCACACGACCTTGAATGACGACACCTAACCTTGAACGTCGTACACGTAGTATGAGCTTGAATGCGGTGTTTGACCCTGAGTGTGGGGTTTGACCTTGACGTTCGACATTTCGACTACCTTGAACCTGCTCCGTGGCATTGAATGTTGACCTTGAATGAAATCGTGACGTGCACAGAATATAACCTTGAACAGTGGGGTTCGGCGTTGCCCCCTCCCTTGTTGGTAATTCCTATATAAGTTCAGAATATCATGCTTCCACATTCAGTTTAGA
>WOGP01001705.1:0-18350 GCA_015342065.1 Leptinotarsa undecemlineata | reverse complement strand
AAAATCTCAAGATACTAACTGTTGCTGGTCTCTATATTTATGAATTGTGTATATACGTTTATAGAAACAAGCATAATACACCTTCCCAGCAACATAATTATCCAACTCGTTCTAGAGACAAACTGATGCCCAATATTCATAGAACAATTCTTTATCAGAAAAGTTTTCTTTATCTTGGACCAAAAATGTTTAATAAATTAGAAGAATCAATTAAAATATCACCAAATCTCAACATTTTAAACCAAGACTGAAAAAGGCACTTATTGAAAGAAATTGCTACACACTTGACGAATTATTTGACTGGACGTATAACAATGTACTTTTTAACAAGGAAATAATAAAAAAATTATCATTATTATTATTAATTGTTTAGATTTTTCGGGTATGAAGTAATGGTTTTCTAGCACCCAAAGTAATTGTATTAACATTTGTTGCTATTTCGAAAGGACCAACTTAACGGCTTTTTCATAACAATTCACGTTGAAAAATGAAACATTAAAACTTTTTTGAAACATGACCAAAAAGTGAATAAACGTAGTTTGGAGGGTTAAAGGGCTACGGCTTCTTATTTGAGTGAATTATAACGATCTAAATTTTCCCATTTTTTGTATTTGAAAATTCAATTTAAAATTTTTGATCCTCCCTGTATGATGGAAGGTTTTTTGGAATTGCATATGCGTTATCTAGGTTTGACATGATGCAAAGTTAGTCAACAAGTAAAATTTTTAGTGAGTAATTTTTTGAAGGGACAATCAGTTTTTATAATTTTCCATATACACTCAGTAGTTTTGGTCTGTCTTTAAGAATATGCCGTACATTTCTTAACCAGACTGAAGACTTCAAAACTACATTTTGTAAAATACAGTGTGGAATTGTCAAATTGATACACTCCTTATTTCAATATAAAAAATCGTGAAATAAGTAAATTTTTAAATCACATCCTATTGCGATAAAATTTCATTCATAAATTTAACACACAAAATTTTCTTGATTAATATGATGTTTGGATTTCCAATGTTTTAAAACAGATTCAAAATCTTATAAAAGAACACTAGATAATTGAATATAACTGGTCGATACTCTATGAAAATCCATGTTAAAACTCATTAATACAGTTGTTTGTATTATTTTCACTGTAAATGGTTTAACACAATCTGCGACACGCGTTTCGCTATACAATACCTTCCTCAATCGTTAATATATTCCGACGAGTTACAAATTTCATTTAAATAATGAGAATAAACAATTGCGATGAAATTCGTCACACTCAAAAAGCCAGCACGGTCACCCGATCTCATACCAATAGACTTTCCTGGGAGTACGTGAGCAAATCATCAAGTTCTTTTTTGTACTTGTGTTCCATTTGAAAATTTAAGAGGTTTTTATATTCAAGAACGAACTTTTTACGCAATAGAATGCAATTCCAAAATATAAAATTGAGTTTCCAGGATCATTTATGAATATGGAGTGTGATTGGAATAATGGAATTACTCAATTTGATCATTCGACACTGTATATAGGCATAAACATAATGAGCTATTTTCATGAACAAAATCCAACCATCTCCTTCATGACACCGGGCGGTTCCACGTGAGTGCTTTGTTCACTCAGTCAATCGGCCGATGTGTGAGTAGATAGTTCAAACCCCAGACTGAACGCTCGATTTTCACTTGCTATCGTCCAATCCGTGTTAGGAATCACACGTTAAAAGGTTAGACCTCGTTAGTCCTTAGCTCGCTTCTGAGGGTTTTTGAGAAATCGTAGTTTTGAACTATATGAAGTCTTGGCAATAATTTTGGATAATAAATTAAATTAAGAGTTTGAAAGAGACTTCTGAATGAATATGTCAAGAAAACTTTCTGGTAAAAATGGATATGAAACATTTATAACTAATATTCTTTTCGTGATGGTAATTACCGATCTTCGCAATATATACTTGCTCAATAACATCGAGGAGCTCGTGTAGTGAACATCGTGTTAGTACATTGAGTGAAATTATTCTGTCAAACTGTGAGTGATTTGTTGTCTCTGAAAATTATATCGAAAAGAAAACTGAAAAACAAGGTTATCAGCATAGAAATTGTGAACAACGTATCAAAATTCATGAAAGCGGAAGCAACGGAGATAAAACAAGAATTCCTCTTGCGAAGGTAACAAGTAATAGTAAAAATAAGTAAAAGTGTAACTATTCTAGTATTTCAACCTCGAGATTCAAGAACAGGTCGACCACAGGGGTTTGCGTGGAGACTATACGAAAAATTGGAGATGGAATAATAAGAAATGGTGAGAAAAAACATTTTCAACTCCTAAAGGATGTATCAAAAATTCCAAAATAGTGATGAATGATGTTGATTTGTCAAATTCAGGCAGATGCATGATTGATTTCCATATCAAAGAGAAACGATTAGGGAATCTTTGTAAAAAGAAATGTATATGCCTGGATTTCGATGGAGAAAGGTGAAAAATAACAGAAAAATATTGATGGAACGACAGCCTATTCGACTACTGGATATAATTGCAAATTATTAGCGTAGATTATAAATGTCGAATATTGACATCACAAAATTATTTTTTTGTAATAACGTTAATCTTATATTATTATATTTTCATATCATCAATGTAAGAATCTTTCAAAAATGTATTTTGCGACAGAAACTAGCTATCAATAATGTGTAGCCCTTCAGTTCATATTTGTTGAGCATTCAATTAATACACTGATTTTCTTTCCCTAACATTTCAAAATTGTAATACAAATTATAATTATCACCATCATAGACGTTCGTATGAATATGTAGTAACCATAAAAACATAATTAGATTCAGATTAAATAAGACAAACGATAAAACCTCAAAATATATAATCAGAGAGTTACTTATTTTTATTCAACCATCCAAAACAAAGGAAGTGATTATCATTTTGTTGTTTACTCATATTGGTTTATTTCCCTAAATAAAATGTAAATAGCTAAGATTTGTTAAATTGAGCTAAGTAAAATTTAAAAAAGCTCAAATACGTGAGAATTCAGAAAAAGGATTCTAAATCATAATTATTCCCCGATACCATACATTTCAGAACGCATTGCAATCGATAAGAGGACGACGCCAAACCTAGTTCCACGTCACTGGCGACGATTCATCGCGACGCAATGTTGCCAAGTGTCCACGCCTTTCCAAGCATTGCAGATTTAACTAAGAATTTTCATTTTGCAAAAATCGAACACACGAAACGTCCGGCATTCTCTATTATGTCCAATTTTACAAGAAAACCTGACTAGTGATCCATTCAAACTAATTAAAAAATGTTTGAGAGTCGTTTCAAAACTGACAAGACTACTTCGGCCCATTTGCGATTAAAAAGTGAATTTGGGTGAAACGTAACAGCCAAAAATTACTCAAGAGTTTACTGCCAAGTCAGAAATTGTTTCGGTACTACCATATTAGTATATGAACAATATCATAGAGCATTGTTTGTTAACATTTCAAAATTACATAAGTGCCCAATATGTGTAAGATCTCTATTTATGCACTGCCGGTGCGGATTAGAAAAAACAGAAATAAAAAAGCTTTCATCATCGTTTGTTTCTAATTTTAAAGTTCTATATTTCACTTGTCGATATTTCCATATTTATTTTTGCGAAAATACTTCATAATATTTGAATATACAACAAACGTATTGTTTTGTTATTCTGGAACCGGATAGCGAAGTTTTCCAATGTTTACGTTTTGATGGTGATTTGGCTACTGCATCACTGCAAAACTTAGTTCGGTTATACGCCGATAGAGTATAAAAATCACCATAGCAACGACCACACTAAACAATGTTGAACAGTATCAACACAAAAGGACTCTCTCGATTCTTTTCAATTATTTCAGACAAAACAAATGCGGATTTTAAATCCAGGTACGTAATTTCGGTTAATTTTTAGATTGTTCTTAATATAAAAATAACGAATTCAAGGCAACTTTGAAAGTTACTGAATAATTCATGTTTTGCCGGATTTATCAAGAGCTTTACCAGCGCACTGCTTTTGTCGATTTCATCATCTTTTTAATAGTACAATATTCGAGGCTAAAACCTAATTTCAAAATCAAATTTCGTAAATCTCAAACGAATTTCGTACAACCCAATTTTGCACTGTTTTTCTTGTTGCACGTCTCCATAACCAGACGCGACATCAAATGTGAACGCCGGGCCTGAAAGGAAGCCACATCCTGAAAAATTCAGTACTTAGGTACGAAAATATAAATATATTCGCTTACCCAACAATCTCGATGTTCTTCTACATGAATCTGAACCGTAATCACACACTATCCTACAAAAATATGAGTGAGAAGTTATTCAGTTAACGTACGACTAAAGTATATGTGAATATCTATTAATGCACAAAAAATTTCGATTGATAACAATATTTCTTGGTTACTATTAGCCTATTTACGTATCACGTGGTATATATTATATATAGCTGTTCAAGATAAATCATACGAACATCTATAATGGTGACATATCCAAATTAATTAATAATACAGATCAAAACGTGCCTGAAGGGTATCGAGAAGAAACACATACGTACAAGATAATCTTCATCCCTCCCAAATACCTACACCGTAGGTTCTGGTGAACGCCTGCCGGAAAACAACTACTTTTCCGGTTAATACCGCACTGGATATTGAATTATATGCGACAGACGAGGTATTATCTCTCATAAATGCAGGACAAATCCAACCCAGAGAGCAAACTGCCTGATCAATTTCAACGCGGCTGCTCCGCTGCATATATGAAACCTTGGTCTTCTTAGATTGCTAACTAGTAACAGCACAATCTCGTGAACAAAGCCCTAAGCGGGGAACAAACTTTCCAAGTACCAATAATACTCTTAATAGAGCCGGGAAAGTGGGTGTTTTCCGGCAAGCCTACCGTAACCTACCGTGTAGGTTACCAATAAAATGATATATCCGCATTTAGCGGAAAGCTAAATGCGGTTTTGTACCTACATAATTAAAAAATTATATTTTTAGGCATGACCATCTACTCTCCGTTTATTTGTACGAAGTTAATTAGAAACGCAGGTATACATTCAACATATTTCAAAGCTAGTCTTCACCAGTATGAAGAGTACATTTGGCCAAAAAGATCCGTTTCATGTATTCGATTCGTATTCATAAAATATAACTAACCTTGCAATTAACAGATAGGCAAAAGAAACCACACCATCTTCCTCACACAAATATCGTTGATTCTTCCAGATCGAAACATATAACATCTTCCTGTCGCCTCTCAGTATAAAACCATGAGATTTTGTACCGAGAGCTGATTCTATGGATCGGCAGATACAAGAAATGTCGATATTTCATCACTGATGAGGAGTTTTGGAATTTCGAAGTTATCAAAAATTCCACATCAACTTTTTCAATTGTTATCGGCAGTTGTTTTATGAAGATATTTCAGTGTCACACGATTCGTCTACCGCAATAGCAGACGAAGCGGTTGCTACTCAAAGCTCCATTCGACTATGGCCTACCAGCCTGGATTTTGTTCTCTTCAATCGTCACTCTGCTTTGAAAGCCTATGTTCTCATATATACTAGTTTCCAATGACGCAGATTTATTAAAAAAATAAGTTAGAACGATTAAATATAGTATCACTAGTTTTGATGGTCTAAAAAAATCGTTCACAAAAGCAAAATGACGTACGTACGTGGAAAATGATACCCATTCCTCACCCTTAACAGTAATTAGTAAATCCTATTAGGTGTTCGCTGAGAAGAGTTCTATTTTTCACATCATCATTGACGAAGCCAAGACCTGATGTATTCAACAGCATTGCGACATGTTGGCTAAAATTTGAAACACGTGTTCCTAGATATCGTGTTTTGTAAACCGTTTGGCGAAAATCTCCAAGTGTTACTTAAATACGTTATAGTATTTTCATGCAATATTGGCCAACACCAATACATACCAAGTATGTATTCATATGATGTTCTCAATGTTCAATGGCCACTGCAAATATTTCATGTGATGCTCAAAAACTAATTTATGCAAAGTATGCGACAAATTCACTTTGAATCAAATACATAGGAGGGTAGTAGCCTATTGGTTGGCATGAGTGGGTCGTTCTAACCCCCACCCTTGCCCCGAATTGTACAACAAAAGGAAAGATCTCGATCTCGGACCCCTTCCCAGACTACCTGTGCGGTAGGTATAACTTTGAGGATCGGAAATACCAGACGGCAATGCTGTCTTGGTTTATACTAATGCTTTATACTAATAAGGAGTAATACTCAAATGAATCTAAAACATTTTCTCTCATCCAATATCTGTGTAGTATTAGCCAGGAAAGTGAGGTCTTCTGGTAGCCATTTTTCAAATCCGACTGCGTAGGGAAACTGGGCGACGTTTCGAATATGATTCAAACTATTCAATTTATCAAACGCTGTAACTCTAATTATATATTACTTGTTACTAGGGTCAATTTCTGAATTGTTGATTATATTTGATCCTTCTTTATGTATATATATTCAAAATATTCATTCATGTTTTGGTTGGTTTTCCGGTTTTGCCGTGGTCTAAACGTTTCAACTAAAACTGTGGCAGTCACCTTCAGTGTCATGGTCTAAGTACTCTTCTTGACGTATCAGTTGTGTACGTCCTTCGATCACGCCACTGAAGATGACTGCCGCAGTTGCAGTGGAAACGTTTGGAGCTTATGACAAAAAAGACCCCGGCAAAACCCTGAAACCAACCGCATTGATCACAGCCGTGAAAACCTATATTTCTATATTCATTTTCAACGTGAAATTAGTCAAATATATCAAAGCAGTCCTAATGAAGATAATGGCCGATATTGAAATTGTCTGGAATGAATGAATATCTATCCATTGTCAAAAAATTATGTTTTTGAATTAACTTGTCAGACAAATCAACATTTGAATTTTCAACTACTTCCCTTGGTAAAAGTTTTGTCACAAGTTGGGTTTAATCAAAACAATAGAGGACGAGCGCATAATCTGCGACACTAACCTCACTTTCTGTATATAAACATCATAATAGGCACCACCTATTGTGTCAAACTGTAATGATTATAAATAGCAGTTACTTCTAGAAAAATGGAAAGTTATTAACATAAATTACTGACTTCTTCTAAAGCTTTAAAAAACAGTTATCCTGTCGTGATATACGGAATAACTTTAAATGTTTAACGAGTGCTCAAAAGTTAGCAACTGTAGTTCCTCAATGCGGAAATTTTCACGATAAAACACGAAAAATACTGGCGGCATCGTTTATGAAATTCTCTTATCAAATTGTTGAATATTTTCGTTCTATATATTTGTTAGGATTTATCGATGAATTAGACATAAAATTAAAACTTGGGCTGCTAACCAAGTAGGTATAAAATGTTCGAAATTTCAAGATGGCTCTTTGGTAAGTTTAATTTTCATTAAATACGCAATAATTATGATTTTTTTCTCAAAATTTGGTCCTTCCAGTTTTGACACTGTAAAGCTATCATGTTCTTTACTCTCTCGTTAGTGGTAAGGCAAATAATTAGGTTGACATGTCCTCGTGAGAAAATGCAAAATTTCACTATCACAGATGGTTTATTATCGAAGATCGTAATACAGAACATTCACTCACATTTCCTGAAACAATCAATAAATGCCAAAATTTTAACCCAAGCAAACTTAAAAAGCTCATAAGTTTAGTCAGTAATAGATTTGCATGCAATAACTTTTCTAAATAAGAGCTTGAATTTAATCCTTGGCAGAATATCGAAAAATAATCTGCATGAAAAAAATCCTCACAGCCACTAAAATCAATGTATTCACGTCCTTTGTAAAATTCAAAATTATAGAGTATATAAAAGTATATATATATGTAAGCAATTGACCGGTCAAAATTCGTCAAAGAAAATAACAATCAACATACCTCAAAATGCGAGAAAATAAAACTTTGAAACCAAGCAACCAGTAGACGTTCAAATTGTACTTTTAAATTGTTGACCGGTCAATTTTACAAAACTGAAATTGCTAGACATTTTCCCTAAAAAGTTTTCAGATCCTAGGAAAAACGGTTCAACAGTATTGCATATGAAACATTAAATTTCCTATCAATCAATTTATCTTTCGGTTTGCAATCAAGCCAGAAAGGGTTTCTGGCAAAACACTTATCCATCCATTTAGGAGACAACGCTATTGTTTCACAATTTCGAAATGGTTGTTGCTCTCTCAGAAAATACTGCACATTTGTCAAAATTTGGTTCAATTCTCGTCTTACAAAAATCAGTGAGTCTCCAGCAAACATGTCTTCAAAGTTTACTCGACACAACCTCTTATTTCTTTGTATAGAAATAAACTTCAAAAAAAATAACCATTACCCATAACTTCAGAATTATTATCTTGAAATGGAACCCAGTTTCAATCACTAATATTCGTTTTGAATAAAATCAAAATCCCCTTCTTACTTTTAATCCATTTGAAAGCTTTTAACCTTAAAAATGTATAATCAAAATGTCTTTTATGAAGTCATTCTATTGAAAATTCTTTGCAATTCAAGCAAAAACCCCAAAATAATTTAATACATTTCACAACTAATGTTTGCATAAATTTTTTTACCACAATATATTTTTAGAATCCCACTTCTGAATTTAACCCCATTCCCACCTTATACTCTCCAACAGCTTGTGCAATTTCAGTTTTTGTAGGACGATAATGTAACCAAACAAAGACAAATCAGTTATCAAGTTTTTATTTTCAACTTTTTACAAATCAGTCTTCACAATTAACGATTACAACCAAATCAAATACAATCCAACACATTATACTGAGCCTTTGCAATAATTTATCAATATTTGTACTTCTCTTATAGGAATATTTGACTACAAAGCAGATTAGCAATAATAAGTCAATATGCATAGACCTGATCTGGTATTGCTGTAAAGCAACACCTCCAAAACCTCTTAAAATAACAAACTGTTCTGGGAATGCTCAGAGTTGAATTGTAGTGGAACTATTTCAATTGTTTTGACTTTGCATCACTTGCATAGAATAGAAAAAATCTGTAACTGAGCAAGGAATTGTTACGCATGTTTTTGTGTTATTAAATTCAATTAGTTGAGCCAGAGTTAGTCAACTGGCTTGCAAATAAGCAATATTACTATTATAACAGAGGTTAAAGTACTTTTTATTAGTGCAATAATTCCCTGATTTTTGGAGTTTTCCCATAATTGCTATGTATGTATTTCAATTGTAATTTTTGTGAAATGAACTTTTATTAGGCAATACACAAATCACAAAAAAAATGGCTGCCAGTTACTTCATGGTGTCGAGTATTTTGTACTAATTGGTACTGGATGCAAGATACCTTACCAGACAAAGCATGTCTGTGCTATAACAAACATATTGGCAGGCTGGTCAGTATCATTAAAATCATTTCTGGAATAGATCCTGCACCACAAAGCAAATCCACCAAGGGTCCAAGATTTAGGGAACTCCTGGCTAATTCTGAAGTTTCCGATTAAGACCAACCATCATCAAAGTTGTGGGCACTTGTTTTAAGGAGCTTAAAACCAGCGTTTGTATTTGGAAATTACTGGTTGAAAATCCTATTAGTACCGAGTGTTAACACTACTGAGTAAATATTTTCTGAATAAATTACTTTTTTAACGGTCCCCGTATGTTATTCCACAATAGATTATTGTTTCTTTATTGAACTTTGAATTATTTTATTACCCATATGAATTGCCCTATTTTATTCAGCTCTTTTCATATGTTTCTATATTCTATGTTTCTATACTGCATTGCCTATATTTTATACCATTTCACATCATCCAACTTATTTTACACCTTAAAAGATTCCTTGGAAATCAATGAAGTTTTATTCCTACATAGCTGATCATTTTGAAGTCATTTGGCAACACTGAGAGAACTCCATAACCAACACTATTGACGGGAAACATGACATAGGCAGTTGTTCATCCAGGAGAGGATAAGTGTTCTTATACCCGATCCGACTCCTCGCTATGTACTAGTGGACGGATTCTACCATGCTCTAAGATCGTCACGTTAGTTTTCAAACGAGAGAGAGAGGATTTATCCCACATACCTTATCAAAAATAGTTTTATTATCCTCCAGTAATGATAGTACAGTCAAATTTACATAAACAACTTACCATAAGGAGACCTACGCAAACTTTATATATGATTAGTTTTATGAAAAGCCTACAAAGACGTGACCGACGCTCCATCTAGCGGGCTTTTGCGAGAACTTTCACAGATCACTGTATAACTATGCCTTTATAGAATGCTGAAAATATCAAGTAATACGTACGCTACAACTGACAACAGGTCTCGAATTCTCAAACGTGACCGAACTGGAAAAAAGAAAAATAAACGAGCAAAACTGTGAAACACTGCCACTTCCCATTCGAAGACAGTCAGCAGAGAAAAACGGTCTCCCGCCAATTGATCGTGGCTGGCAACCATCTTCCACTTTCCGTCGATACCTGAAAAATAAAACAAAAAGTGAGAAGAGTATGTCTAAAAGAAACTCACGTTTGGGTTTAGGGGGAATCAGCTTGATGGCGCCGGGTCTGTCGGGGATGTCCACTTTATCCATTCTCAACTTCTTTTCTGGCGGTATGATGGGGTCTTTGATGTCCCTTGGAGGCGACGGGCGTTTCATAGGAATCGTCGGCAGCTGCAATGAAGGGGTGGGTTTCTTCACTGCTCGAGCAGGAGCTGGCTTCACCTCCTCCTCCAAACCAGTCGATCTCATTTTTGAATTGAAGATTTTTACGGTTTTAGGACGTTCTTCACGATCTTTTCTTATACCTATGGAAAAAGCCTTTTTCTTAGATTCCCTCAATTCTTCTTCAGCGGCCGCGGCTGCTGCCACGACGCTGGGTTTCTTCGGAATCCTGCCGAGTTTATCAATGGTAGGTGGTTTGATAATCTCTAGGGTGTCCTTGTCTTTTTCCGCCTGATTTTCCTTTTCGACAGGTTTATCTTTACCACTATCTTTGTCCTTGACCTTATCTTTGGAGTCCTTACTCTTTTCTCTGCTAGAACTACTACTTGACTTTGAACTGCTATTAGATTTGCGTTTATCCCTATCACTTCTATCTTTGTCTCTATCAGCTCTATCCTTCTCCCTGCCACTTTTATCTTTATTTCTCCTCTCCCTATCTTTCTCATCTGTTGAACTGCTGCTTCTGTGTTTGCTAGAAGAACTGCTTTTTGATTTCCTATCTTTATCTCTGTTTCTGTCCCTATCTCTATCTTTACCCTTGTCCTGACTCTTGTCCCTAGTCCTATCTTTGCTTTTTTCCTTGTCCTTGCTACCACCAGACTTACTGCTGGAACTATTTTTAGAGTCCTTTGACGAAGATTTACTCTTTTCCTCCTCAGCTTTTAGTGGTTCCTCTTCAGTTGCCGCTTCTGGTTCTTCTTCCGAAAGTTTTCTATTATTCAATCGTACTTCTTTTTCTGCAGGTTTGTAGAATGTTTCAGTACTAACCGTTTCCAGTTGTACACCTTTTTCTTCTATAGGCACAGGTTTCATGTCGACAACAGTAGTATCGGCATTAGAAATCTCGATTACATCAGATGCCACTACGGCTTGTTTAGGAGAAGGATTGTTGGATCCCTTAACAATCACCAGCCAATGCTGCACAAGTTTTGTAGACAATTCGGCAACACCTAAAATAATAACCACAATTTAGTTTAGTTGAACTTGTTTGATTCTGAGGTTTAACATCTGCCAAAAGTGTGTTTCAAATGGTTAGTTCTCATCAATAATAATAATGAATATAATTTATATCGTGCCGATATGTACAATACAAAATGAAGAAAAAATACAAGATACCTAAATAAAGTTATCATAAATATCTTGCAAACTGTGTATTAAGCTTAATATGAAAATCACGTATGATTACAAAATTTTGTTTACTCCAAAGAGGCGCCTACAAGACTCTTGCTGCCCTCTTTTGGAGAACAAAAATGAACTCGTAGACAAATTTGAGCACAGACCGTTCAGAAAAGAATGAACGATATACCGTATATACTGTCTTAGCTTCATCCTAGTTCTTTAGATGTTATTGACACCTCGTGACAATGATACTGAAAGTGTAAAAATTACGAATCAAAAAAATATGATTCAATAATACTGAAAGAATCGAATGCGGCAGATTTTTAAGGGTTTCTTTGAATACTATTAGGTTGTGAACAAACGTTTTTGCAATCCCAAATCAGAAAAAAGAAATAATCATTCATTGTTAGTTATGAAGAATATCAATATTTTCAATATAAAAACTACAAAAAATCGTTGAAATAGAAAATTGTGAAAAATTTCGACGATATTCATCAAATCCATGAAGAATCATAAATATCGGGAAATATATTCTTCACATTTGAATTCAAAAAATTTGCTTGCGATATATTATTGAGCAAAAGAGTTGACTAACATATCAGCAATATAAAAAAAAATGAAAAGATGCAAGAATTGTTAATCAGCCTTGTTGCAATACTTGACATGGAGCCGATCTCCCAATTTTGTAAAATACAATAGTTATTTTTTGGGAAAGAAAGTTTTTGGCTTTCTACTACTCCATCTTGATACAAAAAAAGGGACGAGGGAATCTTACAAAGGAAGGAAGTAATAAATTTGAAAATAAGTAACTCTATACATGGATGCGTAGATCATGCAAAGCAGTAACTTTCAGGCACAAACGGAAACATATATGAAAAGGCATAAATGAAAGTAGCTGTTTCAGGAATAACTCAAATAAATCTTAAAAAATCGATGAATTTTCAAAATGTACAATCAGAGTGTATATTAACTTTTCCCTCTAGTTAGTGGAAAGTCTACAACCTCAATGAAAATAAAGGCAAAACCAATATTACTTGTGAGCAACTGAAAAACAGTTCGACTGTTGACCTTATTCAGACACTGGACTGAATTTCGGCCTAGACAAAATTTATGTAAGAATATCAACTTTTGTACATATTTCTTTGACCTATTGGGAATTCAAGGGGTTACCTTTAGCTTTACCATTTGCTTCTAATATCTCTCCACGATGCAGAGCTCCATAATTAACTTTTTTCTTTGGCCTAAGCCCATATGTGCTTTTGACCAACATTTTACCACTCATTTCCATCACTATCACTGAAAACTGACTCTGTACAACTATGTATAACCTTTTTTGACCAAATACAGTTAGCTATAAACTGATGTGTTGACTAGGAACTACCTAAGTACTACTCAGGTACTTGCAATAATATTTATACTTTCCAGGCATACCAACTTGCCAGGTAGATAATTGAAACTGACTTTCTATACAACTATGTATAACCTTTCTTGCGAAATACAGTTATAAACTGATGTGTTGACTAGGAACTACCTGTGGTACTACTGGACAGGTACTTGCAATATTTCTACTTTCCAGGCATACCAACTTGACTGGTAAGTAATTGTAAGGCAAAAGTTCCAGGTACAGAAGGTACAGGTAGATTTTTAGACCCAATCATGTGAATATACTACAAATAAGTAAGACCTCTGAGAATCACCACTTCTGTACACTAGAAGGTTTATTTTAGCACATAATAGCATATTATGTACATGACTGGACCTTCATTTTAAAAAATAATATGAGAATATGATAGAACTGACCGATATTTGATGAGAATCCATTGTTTTCAAAAAAAAACACACTCTAGGTAGTTCACATAACCGAGACACGTGTTTCGACACAAGATGCTAACGTAAGTATAGCGAAAGACGCATCGCGGTTTTGTAAACTTTCACAGTAAAGTGTGTTATTTGAATATATTAATATAATAATATTAACTTTGATATATCTGTCTTTAATCTATGGGAAGTTCAAAGGGTTACCTTTAGCTTTACTGCTTGCTTTCACTACCTCTCCATGATGCAGGACTCCATAATTAATTTTTTTCTTTTGCCTATATATGCTTGGAGCCACCATTTCAATGCTAATTTTCACAAACAAAACGAGAATAAACGACGATAAACTGACTCTAATATATTTCCTTAACAAAATATAATTATATCCTTGAATGCAGAGCTCAAAGGTACATTTAGGCTTTCAGAATGATACTGGTTATGGTACTTGAAATATCAATAATTCCTAGTTTCCAAGTATACAACTTATCAGGTAGCCAATTGTAAAGCAGAAGCAAATTTCGTGTTCTGTGATTTCTAAATGTTTGTACATGGATGTTAAATTATTTTTACGTCATATTTAGAATTATTTGTTTGTTAATAAATTTTTTCTTACAAACAAATAGTTGAGGCTGTCAATCCTTTATAATCCAAATCAATATTGATTTGGGAGAAATCAAATCATCTTATAGTTTCATATACTTTCAATACAAACTTTCTCAACACAATAGAAACAATACAAACTCAAAAATATTCTATACAAGTAATTTTTCAATATTAAAATTGAATTTCTGAAAACGATAAACTGGTAGATCTACTAAAAGTTTCGTATGGTATGGTTTTTTAAATTCATGATCATTCTCTAGGAAACCACCTGAATTGAAGAACTTCTTGAAACTAGCAAATACAACTAAAAAAAAGACTCCCTGACTGAATGAAAACTCAACAAATTTGAAACTCAAAGTAGAAAAATAATTAAACGCAAAGTTATAGAGAGAAATGTTTTGTGTTGTCTACTTTTCATTTTGTCCTTTGGAAGTCTGAATCTAATATTGAATACATGATGCTGATTTTCATTTTTTCCTGAATTCCCATTTCTTCACATTGAATTTTAAAAGTTTATGCTCTGCTACTAAGAAAATTAATTGAAAAATAGTGTGCAACAAACTACTCTTACATACTAGAACTGCAACACTCTTCTGGACTACATTATATGGCACCTCGAGAAGAGTTCTTAGTGTTGGTTAAAAGAAAGGTAGATAAAAAATGCATTCAATAGCTTTATTATGTAAACTTCTAAATTGTTTCAAAGTTGTATTTGAAGCAGTTCCTCATATACTAATTAAATACTGTGATTTTGAATGAATTAGTAAATTGAATGAATAGTAAATTAGCTTCAGATGCTTCAAAGAAATGTTCCTTATTTTATATAGAATCCCAATGATTGGAACTAGTAAATTGATGGATGTTGCCGTTACTACCTGGTAGGAAATCACCACTTTTATTTGTAACAACTGCAGTAACGTTAGTTACAAATAAAAGTGGTAAACATAAGTTTCAATTCTCATTTTTAATGATTTGAGCAAGCTTTTTTCGAATGGCATCGATCTGGATATTCCACGGAAGAGTTTCATCGATATGAAAATCTAAAAACTGAATGCTAGTGGACCTTTCAATTTTCTTGTGTCCTAACACTAATTTGGAAGTTGTATCAATAAACATAAATGACGATCTTTCAAAATTTCAAAGGTAATTTGTGTATTGAGCCAAATATCTATTTGTTTTAAATCGACTTACATTTGTTAATTTTGGAATCAACAATCAAATCGATCTCAGAAACAAGTTGACACTGTTGCATGTAGTCAACAAGCTGAACATAAATTTGCATTTGATTCGATGTACATTTTTTTATTTCATTCTTTATTATTTTTTTTTGTAATGTATAACTGTAAAAGATAACGTAGTAAATAAAGAATTGATTTGAGTTGATTAATTAAAATTCTAGAACTTATCAATTATTTGTAACACAAGTTATCCATCTGAACTTTTATTATTTTTGTATCTTTTTCAACCCCACTATTGAAAATTTGTTTGATATTATTTTTTCAAACCTGACATTGAAGTTTTCGTCAGGTAACAGTACAGAAAGATTTCAGTGAAGATCCTGCACTGACACCTGTCAGATAAAATCCAACACCGTTCGTGGTATTAGCCAGGGGAGTAGTTGTTTTATGATAGGTGTTAGTCCATGAATCTACAGTATAGGTACTTTGAGAAGGGCCTGAACGAATATTTTTTTAGATAATTTGGTTCAAACACATTTGTTAATCATAAAATACTATACGATCCAATAAAGATAAACTTTAGCTTTTGGTTTGGTTCGCACGTGTCCACCTGAAGTTAATTTTAACCATTTTTAAATATTGAAGTCACCACTTCTCACAAATTCAAATTTAAATCATTTTTACAATATTTTGCAATGATGAGCTCATTATCATCTGAATATCAATTTACGATGCAATTAAGATACATACACTCCAGCCTTTGGTGTGGTTCTTACGTGAAGTCAATTTTGGCCATTCTACTATAAAAATCAAAGTCATCAACTTAACTGCTTACAAATGAATATAAATATGAGAAAAAGTTCATCTGAATAAGAATCACGTGTTAGGAATCACACGTTAAAAGGTAAGACCTCGTTAGTACTTAGCTCGCACAATTTCTCAACTTCTGAGAGTTGTCGTTCGAACAGGGGCGATAGCTGATTAACGGAAAAACAGATTTTCTTTTAAAAGACATCAATTTATGATGGAAAAAAAGAGGCTTCAGCTGGTCTGGTTCTTACATGTCCAGCTGAAGTGAGGTTTGGCTCTTTCCCTATAAAAATTGATTTCACAATCTCTAATTACTTTTAAACAAATTTAAAAGAGAAAATTCAAAATTTGATCGTGTATACTATATTTTGTAATGATGATCTTTCAATTGTCAACTGAAAAATGTCAGTAATCAAAAAATAGATACAAAATATTACATCGATGTCAGTGAATCTAGAACTAAACTACGGAAAGGCATGAGCAGTTAGTGCATAGCATTGACATTTGCAAAAAAATTCCAGTAAAATAATATATTCAAAAATAAAACTATCGTGGACAGATACGATCAAGAACGTTTGAATCCAAGATTATTCACAAGTCTAATTTTGGTCAGTTTATCCAGTTCAGTAAACTCCAGATGGCCTTTCCTCATGATTAAAGATTCCCATACATCCATGTTAGGGTGACTGACTGTATCATTAAGTATGTGAGAGGCTTCTCGGAACTTCCATTTAAACCAGTTGCTTTTAGATGGTTTTGTGACAGTTTAATTCTGATTTATTGACTAAAATACCAACTATAGAGTTCTAGCCATAAAAAATTCACAGCGCTATGTTACTGAGGACCTAAGTTTTTTGAGGTTTCTCACGACCAATATTGACATGGAAAATAACGAAAAAGAAAACTAAAAAAAAAAAGTTTTTCTTATATTTACAAATTTTTACTAGAAAATCCAAATTTCAACTCAATAATTACTCAAGTTCTTTAAAACCCTACTTGTTTCTATGTTTATGTAAATATTCTAATAATAATATATTTATTGCCATGGGTTTCCTATGAAACATCAGCAACGTCAAATACAAAATTACAATTCACAAATACACATAAATAAATGAATAAATACTTAAATGACATCAAAATTACGAGTAAAATGTAAAAATATATATCATCACTTAGAGTACGTTCATTTGTGGCCGTTACAAAAATAGAAGTATGCATATACAATTCATACATTACACTTTACAGACATTGTAAAATTCGTCAAGTAAATATAGGGAATTTTCAGTCAGATAGTCCTTCAAAGTTCGTTTGAAGACACTCATGGTATTGATTTCTTTGAAATGTGGAGGCAGCGCATTATATATTTTTTTTACAGATATAGTATTGACCATTCTCTAATATACTTGTTTTATGTAGTGGAATGCGTAGATGTTTACTTCCTCTGGTTACCATATTACAAATGTATTGATTATTTGCAGGAAATTTGTGCAGGTATTTTTTAGCGAATATTACCTTAGAGCATTCAAAAAGGTAATATACAGTCGAGTCATTGAAAGATTACACATGCATCATACATTTGTGTATCGGACATTAGTGGACAAAGTAATTAAAACAGAATGAGGTAGCAAATGCTCAGAATAACCTAAACTTTTAATGGAGAATTGCTTTTATGTTTGAAACCCACTGAAAAATAACCCTATCTTACGAATTTTTAGTCAATTTCATCAGCTTTTTATCGTTATAGAAATATATTATATTTCATTTTTTACTGTCCAACTCCGATATCTGGCATGAAAATATTCCAGTATAATAACATTTTTGTTTGGTAAATAGGATACATTCCTAATATACAACAACAAAATTATAACTAACAAATAATTAATTAATATTCCAAAACTTGTGACTTATCATCTTATTAGTAATACCTTCAGTTGCATTTGTTATAAATATGATACAGTAGATCAGTTTCAAACCTTTTTAAAGTTGAAGCTGATTTAATTGAATGAGGCAATTTGTTGTATGTATCAAAACCTTTGACACATACTAAGTTCATACTGATTTTGGTATTAGTTCTATGTATATG
>WOGP01001704.1:0-18350 GCA_015342065.1 Leptinotarsa undecemlineata | reverse complement strand
TTCCTTCATCAGGACGTCAGCGACGGTAAAGACTTCCTGGTTGGGCAGGGCATAGGCTTCTGCCCACTTACTGAAGTAGTCAATGGCTACTAGGATGTATTTATTCCCATGATCGGACTCAGGGAACGGGCCGCCGATGTCGATGGCGATTCTCTCAACAGGACTACCACGTTATACTGGCGCATTTGAGCTTTTGGTCGTATCCTAGGTCCGTTACCGGCAGCGCATACACCACATTTCCAAACCAGTAAAACCTTTGTCTTACTTTCTGGAGGGTCTTCTTTACTCCCAGATATTCTCCAGTGATTTCATCATGGATTTCTTTGAGTACCTCCCGGCGTCTGCTCCTAGGTACTACTGTCTGGCGCCTTTCTTCTCCACTCGCTTCAGGATTCATTTTCCAAGGTAAGGGAGTTCCATTGTGCCCAGTAGGACTTAACCGCTGGCGAATAACTTGCTACCTCCTGCCACGATGGTCTTCGATCACTTTCCTTCCATCCGATGTCCAAACCAAGATATAGGTCTATCTCTTGGTCTTCCTTGATCCTATTGTCCCTCCAGTTGTCGTCTACAGCTGTATTTATACAAATTTCTCCTTTCTTCTTTTCAGCTCGTCAATATTGTGAGCAGCCATCGGGACATGGTATCCGTGACAGGATATCTGCGTATTTTACGTGAGCTTGCTGGATACAGGCTGACGATTGCCCTTTCTCATGGAACCTCTCTAGTTTTCTAGATTTGGTATTAGTTCTTTGAATGCTGGGACATTTTCTACGGACATGCCCAATTTTTCCACGGTTCCACCATCTTATTTGTTTTCTCTCAAATCAATTTTCTTTGATCACTTTTCTAATGATGGCCTCAATATCAGCAGAACCCTGTCCATCTTCCTCCATAGTTTGAACTTTGTTCTGGCCCTTGCAGGATTGTTTCACAGCATCAAACTCCAGAGCTCTTGCCAATGCATCCACGAGTTGTTTGGGACGAGCTAGTGTCAAGGCCTGCCTTGTTTCTTGGTCGCGAAGTCCGTCCAAGAATGCCTGAACTGCTAACTGCTCCATTACATTTTTGGTGTAGCAGGATATGCCAGACGGACCAATCGAGCAATGTCGGCTTCAAACTCCTGTAGGGATTCTCCTGATTTCTGACAGCCGTTCTTCAGCTGTGAATGGTAAACGTACCCTAGATGGACCTGTCCATACCGCAGCTCGAGATGGTTTACAAGTTGGTCATAGATAGATAGATTTATTAAAGCTTTCAATTTGAACAATTGATGAAACTCAAGTCATAAAAATGGTTACATTAACAATACAAATGTCACTTAATATTAATATAAATAATAGCACGTTGTTAGGTAAATAAAATGAGTATATAAAAATGACAGGAACAAATAAGTAAATATCACAGATAAAGATTGATGAGTAGAATGTAATATTAAAGTTACTAGGAAGCTTAAATTTGATACAGATTGAAAATGATTATTTGTTTATGAGTTCTTGTAATGAATATGTAATGAAAATGTCACACAACAAATCGAAAACACGTTTTTTAAAAATTTGTCTTCTCCGATCTTCTTTGATTCTCAAGGGCAAATGGTTGTAGAATTTGATTGATGCATAAAGCGGCCCATGCTCTGTGTTTCTCAATCTATGTTTAGGAACAATATATTTGGATTTCTGTCGGGTGGAATACTCATGACTATATTTGTCATCTTCAAAATTCAATTTGTTCTCGTTTACAAAAAGTACACAAACATAAATATATATAGCATACACAGTAAACATTTTGTTACCCTTGAAGGAACCTCCTGTTCCTGGACCGTGAGGGTTTGTAAAATATTCGTTGCTTCTCCATTCGCTCTGGCCGCAGCTTCGAATTGTCGGCGATAATTTGCCCAAGGACTTTTTCTGTCGAACTGGTGCGGCTTCATGGAGAGTTTTCCTGGTTCAGGACTGACTTTGACATCTTTCAGTTCCGGAATTTCTCTGGGGTGAGCAGAATTATCGATTTGGTTTTGCAACTTGCTAATTCTTTCCTTCATCTCGCTGATTTCTCCCTGAACTCCAGTTTTGATTTCATCATCATCTGCTTCTGTGTTTATTTCCTTCCTAATTTTATCTAACTCTCTCAATGGTTCCTATGCTCTCTTTGAGTAGACTCGCCAGACTACAAATTTCTTTCTGTAAACCTTCTGTATTTTCTAGGAGTTCTTCCTTCAAACTATTCAAATTCTCTAAAAATGTATCTTTCAAAATTTTTGAATTTTCCATAAGCTTGTCTTCCAAACACTTCGATTTTTCCAGAAGCTTTTCCTCCAGGTACTTCGAATTTTGTTGAAGTTCATCTTTTGAACCCTTCGGATTTTCCAGAAGTTTCTTCTCCAGGCACTTCGAATTTTGTTAAAGTTCATCTTTTAAACTCTTCGAATTTTTCAGAAGCTTCTCCTCCAGGCTTTTCGAATTTTCCAGAAGCTTCTCCTCCGGACTTACTGAATTTTGGTGAAGTTCATCTTTTAGCGATTTGGTATTCACACCGTGTTTGGTCATTATTGAGCCCAAATCAATCCCAGAAACTTTGAATAAATATGCTTCCGGGTCTTCTCCTGATTCAATCAAGTTATCCCATAGTCTCTTCTGGAGTACTGACTGCTTTCCGGAAGAATCTAGCTCTCTTTCCTTCAACTCTTGCTTCAATTCGACGACTTTCAAATCCACTAGATGCACTTTTCTTGAACACATTTTGTCTCTTGCTGCCTATTTTACACAAAAAGGAATACGTCCACTTATTTTAATCGAGTCCGAAACACCTATTTATTTTCACAAGTGTATTTTTCGCGAAAAAGGTTTATCAGTTTGTTTTCGTAGTTCGGTACTGTCCACTTCGCGAAACACAATGTATCACCAGTCTCTACGCGAAAGTTTTATAATCAATTTCACGGTAATCCAAAGATTGTCCAACAGGCGCTCACTAATTTATTTTAAAATTCCTACCTCTTATAACCAATTCTAACGAATTGAAGAATCAACTGTATTAAACAAATTTATTTTCAATAATACTTATAAATAATAATTATTTCACTAACACAAATAATTTATAATCACCACTTAGCAACTAACGCTTGATTTATCTTCACTATTTGATAACCTTTCTTTAAACGCACGATTCACTTTCTAGCTACATACCCCCTCTCTGAGCGAGGACCCGATCTTTTATACTGATGACGAACATTCTAGATATATCTAGCGGTTTCGGTACTAATCAATTTTATTCGCTGAGGTTCGTCGATCGCATTCCACCCGCGGAGAGTCATGTTTGGTGAGATTACGGTCAGGGCCGGCTTCAGATTCATTACAGTATATAAGAAAGTTGCTGTTTCAGGAGGGCTTCTTTCAATTTGTTTCTGGTAATCAGTTTTCTGCATAATCTACACATCTATGTATATAATTTCTTCTTTTGAAATCAATTGCTTTCTTCTTCACCATAAAATACACCCTACGATTTGATTTCCACAAAGTTTGTGGGAATTGAATAGTAAGATGTAATTTATGAAATTAAACATTTTTGAATTAGTAATAGTTAAGAAAATAAAAATCAAACCCTTTCACGAGAAATTAAAAAGGCGGGTATAAATAAGATAAAATGAAATGAATCAGTTGAAGAAATTTGTTCCGACGATCTCATTACATTTGGCTCTTGGTGTATATGAATAGTTTCACCTTATTTTTCAACATGTTAAAGTTCATTATTTCTTTAATATGGTCAGAAATAAAATTGAACGCCTTGAGTGCTGTTTTTTGGCCTTTCAGAAGGTCATGAACCTCTCTTGCGGGTGGAATGTTGTTTAGGACCCTAGATGCCTGATACAGCGCGAAATATTTATATTTAAAAATAAATCAAACTAAATTACCAACTGAGCTTTCCCAAACATATACTATCCTATTAGGTATTGGTCCACCATCGTTATTCATAATATTATTATGTTTACTTATTTCTTCACTCTCATAGGCATCTAGATGCCTGCTGTAGTTTACTTGTCTACCAATCCTAATGAAATAAAGTTTATACATTGGTTTTGTTGCAAAATATGTCGGGCGAGTGCTGATTTTTCTGGTTTTCCATAATTCAGGTATACTAAGTGTTCCTTAAATCTTATTTTAATCGATCATTTTGTCTGTCCCCAAAAGATTGCATTGCAGTCTTCACACTTGATTTCGTTAATTTCAGACTTTTCTTGAATCTCAACTTTGTATTCTGGATATCCTAAAAGACTCTCTAGTATATAATTTGTTTTAAAAACCACCTTCATACAACCTACTTCCTTGAATAAATTTCCAAAATTCTTTGTATATTGGTGGTATGGAACTGAAATATATTCATCTTGATTTTCGTCTTTTACAGAAGCCGAGATTTCGTTCATTCTCAACCTAAACTTCTTCTTCCTTATCATGTCATCTATAATACCCCTCGAGAAACCGTTAGTAGCTGCTATTTCCTGTATTTTATGTTTTTCTTTTGTGAACCTCTCATGTATAAGAGGAAAAGTGAAAAGACGATGCACTGAAAAATTCAGCTCATCACATTTGTGCTGCCCACAGTGATGTGAACTGTCAGGAATATACCTGTACGTGCTTGTTTCCTTTCTGAATAGCCCTCCAAATTGACTCTTCATGACCAAAACGTCAAGAAATGAAAGTTGTTCTTCATTTTCTCACTCATACGTGAATTTTATTGATGGAAATATGTTATTTGAGAAGAAAACAAAGTCCTCAATATTAGATTTTTTGTTATCGAATATCGGGAAAACATCATCCACATACCTTGGCCATATCCTAGGAAAATAATTTGACTTTGTTTTTGTGGAAAACAAAAAGTTTGGACGAATTGTTGACAAACTTCAATTCAATTTTGTCATAAGTGTATATCAAAAATAATAGAAGCTCCATTGTCGAATCTCGAAGAACAGCCTCTTCGATGATCAAAAAGCATTTCATTAGTTCTGGAACAACTCCTCTTATACCATATTTTTTTTATTTTTATAACAGCAACTCGTGTCGACTATGTTACCTTAAAAATGAACTAATGCAACACAAAAACTCTGAGTACAACCAAACACCCATTACAATTGAACACGCCAGTGTGAGGTAACGTAGCACCATTACTACTTTCGTTACTGTCATACTGAATCTATCACCTTTGGATGATCTTCGTCGAGTTGTTACGCAGAAACACAACTTATTACTGTTTTATGATATTGTAATGAATCTGAAGCCGGCCCTGACCGATATCTCAGCCAGCAAATAAACACATGACTCACCGCGAAAGGAGTGAATTCGACAAGCCTCCGCGAAAAGTCTAGGCCACTACCGAAACAACTAGAGAAATCCAGCTCGGTCGTTACCGATTATAAGGCCCGCTTCTCGTCTCGAAATAGCAGTCTGTATTCAGAAAGCGAATCAAACGGTTAACAAAGAATTCGAACAGTGAAGATAAATTAAGCGTCAGTTGCTAAGTGTTGCATATAAATTAGTTGTGATTGTGAATTATTGGTAAAAATGAATGTGTTTAAGACAGTTACTTCTTTAATTCGTTACAATTTCAACATTTCATTCAATTTCACTAAGATTTTTTGTTAGTTGAGAACAACAACAGGTGAATATTTCGTATCAAATTTCGAATCATTTTGATATTGTATCTTTTTTCTGATTTTTGATCTGTGAGTATAATAATGTAAAATATTGAACTCTTAGTCTAGATTTGGTGAACAGTAAATTTAAATAATACCAACTGTAAAATTTGGAGCAGAAGTTAACGAATTGGCAAATCTATTAAGAAAGTGAATAAACTCAGACATTTCATTTCATTTTTTATTGCAGCTGCTTCACAAATTTTTCAGATAATAAAAAATATATGATCATGTGTGTGTGAACTGGCATTATTGTCGACGGCGACGATGGATGCAAATGATGGCTGTGGAGAGAAATTCGTTGACAATTTTTTTATGACTGAGTATACACCATTTATGCAAGGTACCAGTGGTAGCGACAAAAAAATAGAAATTATCATTCAATTATCAATGATTTTTTCTCGATAGAATACGGAGTGTAGTGTTCTACTGATTGAGTCCATGAAAAATCCGGAAGTACGACGATATGTACGATAACATACAATGCTTTTGATAAGATTGAATAATAATTGCACTTTATTAGACTGGCAAGCTGAGTTAGAACTTTATCCAATCAAGAACAATCCAGAAAAACAATGAATTCAATTAAATTAAAGTCACATTCTACGAGAGCTTCATTGATACATTACCCAAACTTAATCAAAATAAATAGAAATAAAATATAAGCTGTTTATATAGCTGGAAATATTTTGGATGGTGTTTTACACTTTCTTCCACGTTGTATAATTTCCACTCCTGTTCTAATCACAAAGAATGTTTTTCCCCCTTTTCAAAATAATCGCCTACCTACATTTTGTGATTAAAATATTCAGTGTGGAATGTTTCATGATTTATGAAAGAGATTGCGATTCGCGTTAATGGATGCTCCTGATTATTTTTCCAAATGATCATTATCGGAGGATGGATTAGTTCCAACAAAGTAATTGGATATTTGGTATTGCGTATCATTCAATTTCGATTCTTCTTTCGGGCGACAGGCACTTGTCGTGGAATGATGGATTGAAAGTGTGAACAAGGGATATTCTTCCGTCATTCGTCTCAATTTATTTTTGTTCGAATGATCATAGATAGGATATTGGATGTACTCCTGGTGTGTTGATATATTTTGTTATTGAAAGTGGTGATACATTATCGTACTTTAAAAAGGATATCAAAACATATTTAGCTTCCATTCCTTTTCCGAAAATACTTTATTATGTCAACTTCAATTCGGATGTTTCAAATTTGAAGTAGAGAGAACGTGATATTGATATGAATAAAATCAGAAATAATGTGTGTTATTTCTGAAAAAATGTCGTCGCCTAACAAAACACTTGTCATCAAGAATGTATCATTTTACAGTGAGTAAAAGCCAAAGGAAATAAATTCATTATTTAGGTTACGGTTCGGTTACATTATTTCGATTCGGTTTATTGCAATAATTGAGATAAAATGAATTAAAATCATGTGGTTGAAGAATTTCGATAAAATACACTCAAAAACTAAAATGTAATGCAAAACATATTGAAATGTGGAATACAATGAAGAATTATGGATGTTAACGAAGTAGATGTTCAAAATGTTCACCGCGAACGTCTTGGCAACATCTTAATCTCAAATGAAACCGTTCAAATCTGGAGGTTCAGTTTTGTACACATTTCTCTTCACATATATCCATGAAAAGAAATCTAATGATGAAAGATCAGGTGATCACGCTGGCCATTCAATCGATCCTCGCCTCCGTATCCACCGATTGGGAAATGTTGTATCGAGGTATTGCCGGACATTAACTCGGTAATGTGGTGGTGTTCTATCCTGCTGAAACCATATGGTATTCATTGGAACTTGAGGGTTTTCTAGATCAAGATATAACTTTGCAAAACTTGGAATGACATCACTTTAAAGTAGTGTCAAATAATTTCCGCGATCCAAGTTGCCCTCAATGAAAAAGGGACTAATGATATGGTTTCCTACAATCCCTACCCAATTCTTTTTCAGGGTATTGCATGTGTTCTCTCATCATCCAGTGAGGATTATCAAGCAATTTTGTCGATTGGCATGACCGTTTAGAGACAAAGGAAACTCATCAGAAAACATAACGTCTTCTGATTGGATGATATTATTATCCAACATGTCCATCATTTGCTAATAAAAATATGTTCTTCTATCAAAATCGTCTTCCATGAGCTAATGAGTAGGTATCATTCCATAGAGATGCATTTGATTTACTTTTAATATGTTTACTGTCGATGTATGGCTAACATTGAATTTAGTGGATGCCTATCTACTCGATGTATGTGGGTTTTTTTCGAACTAAAACATCACATCTAATTTCATTGAGTTCATCACTCATTGCATTGGCAGTGGCTTTTTTCATCTACTCTACATAACCAAGCTCGCAAAACTGCCTCTCTATTCTTCTCATTGTTCCTTAAGATATGGGCGGTGAATTAGGATATTTCTCATTATATATGCGAGCTATTTCCTGTTATGTTCGGGTTTTATTTCCGTAACGAGTCATTTGTAGAACTGTTTTATACATTTCCGTTAATGTAACTATTTGTCAGACTTGGAGGTAACGAACTTAATACTTAAATAAAAATACAGACACTAATGTTGTGACATACAGAACAAGTTGACAAGGCGTTTCAAACTAACTTTGCCACGGAAATTAGGGGCAGATATCATCTGAAAAGGACATTGATATGGTTTTGCTCACAATCTAATTATCAGTATCTTCACATGAAATTAGTTTTTAGTATATTGTAATAAGTATCCTATTGGTTGCAATAAACGTGAAAGCAATAACATTTTTGAATAGAGAATAAAGAGACATTTTAAACAATATATCTGTCTGTTTTAAAAAATATGTTTAAAATATGTTTTTCATTAATCAGCTGTCGCCCCCATACGAACGACATCTCTCAGAAGTTGCGAAACTTGTGCGAACTAAGAACTAACGAGGTCTCACCTTTTAAGGTGTGATTCCTATCACAAGCTCGTACTTCACATTTAAAAATATTGGGGTTGTAGCTGTCATTTGACGATGGTTGGAGGTAGGAGTAGCATTTGTCCGTTGAAGTATGTCAAAATAAAAGTTATATTTGACATGTTTCGGGATTTTGTTCAAATATATACCGTAACCGAAATACTGAATTTATTTAATTTGTCTGTCACACACTGTATAACATTCAATCGAACTGTACAACTACGTATAATACTAAATAAAATATGAAAATATTCACGAAGGAGTCATGTCCCAGTTGCTATCCTGATTAAAATTAATTATAGCTACGACACTGGCCGGCAAGGGGTTTATCGTGATCTAATATTAATTTAGTGGGTGGAGTCTATAACCGCGCGTTCGCTTGCTATACATTCTTATTAATTATGGAATCATTATTACCTGGATATTTTTCAGTAATAGAAAATCGAAATGATATTTAGAAACATTTTTCAAAAATATGATAGAACTGACCGTATAACGTTATAACGTATTAAATAAACATTGATGTGAGATTTTCACTTGACAGTTTACAAAAACGCGACTCTCAATAAATTATGTGTTGATCTTTTATAATATTTTGAAACATAATGACTATCAATATCTGACTAATTTTCACCTGATAAATTCATCACATAAAATATTTTTTCCAATGAGCAACTCATTAAACTGAAGAATGATCTGAAACCTCACCTCAGTTATTTTCAATTTATACTTATTATAAACTTCCTCATTGGAAACTGAATTCAATGAAGATTAACAATTTGAATATATTTGATAATTGAGCAATAATCCACGATTCTCAAATATTTTGATTTCAGAGCATTCCAAGAGGCTGAGTTTTGAGTTTTATCAGTCAGACCGGTGTCCCATCCGTAGCACAGTTACTGTACCATCCGTGCCAATCCAATTTCGAACAGAACATTCCAGATTTGCTTGTAGCGAAAGTGTAATAACGGGAAAATTCCTGGATCTTTTGCTAGCTGAAATGTTTATGGACAACCTAAAGAACGAAATCCATACTAATAGTATAATTAACAATGTTTGATACGGGTAAATATATGTAGATGATATCGACTATTTCACTGGTACAGGTGGCAACTGGCCAAGTTTATCGAATGAGACAGTTCCTTCCACACTTATGAATATTTTTGGTGGTAACAGGTAATATATATACATAACGTATGCCATTTAGTTTCACCATTTACTTTTTCCAGCGTACACGTAATACATATAAATCGTAAAACTTCGTCGAAGGGTTCGACAGAAATCTCAATTCATGAATATTAAGGCTCGCTAAAGTGATGGGATATCATCGTACATCTAGATTACACACCTCAAAAAATGGTATAGATTGCGTATAAATATGACACCTATGATCTTACGTGGCCTGCGAAGTCGGGAAGAGAATTTTCTCAACAATAAAAACCTATAATCTCACCTAGCTTTCAAAGTTGAAAGAAAAGAAAACTATCCAAAACGAAATTAACTGATAATCCAACCTTGCCTACTTAGTTGAAGAGAAAAGTTCCGTATCAAAAACTAACTCAACTTTTGATATAACCTGTCCTACGAAGTTGAGGGGTCCTGCAAATGTCCAATTCACATAAGTATACAATCCACCAGAGTCCGATACAAAGTTCACCCCCACCAACTGGATGAGGGAAAATATAATTGCAAAGCTGACACTGGAAAGTTCAATTCATCGAAAACAAAACTGGTATCTATATTGTTATGCTTTGGAATAAACAGATACATTCGATGAAATATCACTTTTTTTGTCTAGAGTACTCAAATCAAATCTATGATCGATTTCTGTATTAGGATGACTATATAATTTGCTTGTACAAGTATGTATGAGATATCATCAAAACATTTTTATTCGTTTGAAAGACCTGTTGATGCCATTATATGTTGTGTATTACTTCGTTCGAATATCTGTCATGGCTTCTCTGTGTGAAGCGCATCTGAGAAGTCCAATTTTTTGTGACTCTAGCGCATAAATCAGGCTGAATTTGACCGTTGACATGGGTTATGTTGGCTTTGAGGACTGATGTAGTTTGTGGCTTATTCGCATACACCTGCGACTCAAGAAAACCTCACAAGAAAAATTTTACGGATTCAAATCGAACGCTCTCCGTGGCCAGTTAACATCACTTCCACGTGAGATGACCATACCCTCAAATCGTGTGGCACGTAGCGTCGTCTTGTTGAAACCGCATGTCGTTGAGGTCCAGATCATATGGTGTTCGTCGTTGACAGTGATAGCCTGACCAATGTCGTTCTCAAAAAATATGGATCGATGACGCTGCCAGTCTAAAATCCCCTACCAAGCAACGTCTGACTTGGTAATAAATTACCAAAACAACTCTCCTCGACAGAAATACTTAACATAATACATCTGGTCTGGATTCCTAGCCATACTGGCCTGAAAGGCAGTGGCTTCCTTGCAAAGAAGGCTGCTTCAAGAAGCTTCAGCGGACTAGAACCTTTCATTGACATTACTTCAGGTTTTGCCAAACAAACTTTGAACACCTGGATGGCAAGAAGATTTATGAACTTCTAGCAGAATCTAACAAGATTGGCTAACAACTCCAAGGCGTTTATTCACCCTGCGAAGCTTGATACCAAACAGTTGTTGGACTACAGTAAGAATGAATTACGATGTCAAACTGGCCTTCTTACAGGTCACTGTCATTTGAATAGTCATATGCAGAGACTCGGACTGTCGCCTCTGTTTGGAAAATGATGAAACAGCAGAGCACATACTTTGTGCCTGCTCCGCTGGGGACCGATTCAGGTTCTAAGAGTTTGGTAAAGCCATACAATAAACCCTTGTGGGTTGCGGTAGAGGGTCGAACAGACCCATTCGCTTTGGTCCTAACCTAACCCAACTTATCAGTTATCAAAGTCCCTGTTGTCCAAGTCTCTATAAAATATCTGTTGATAAACCCCAGCAATATTCTCTAGATCACATAGAAGACATTTTCATAAAGGAGATCACATGCTCGCCCTTCTAGAGAACTAGAGTCCAGCAGTTCATTAGTGATTCGACATTGTCTCACTGATGAGAATTTCTCAGGTCCATATAGAGCTAGCTGTTTGGTATAGAATTACGAATGCTTTAGTTTTGGGTTCTGGTTCCATATATTTGTCTTGCAATAAAACCTGCACTGAAAAATGGAAAACTCATCTCGTTAGACGATTGATGATGCAGCTTGGTTTTGCATCGGATTGCCTTGAGGAACCTCGTTTATCTCCAATATTCGTGGATTGAGTCTTTTGTCGATTCCTTCCACCACGAATTCGTAGAGGAAGATATCTCTTTAACTTTACTCGACCCTAAACGAAATCATTCTATTGAGGAGAGATGCAGTCGTATTAGGCGAATGAATAATTTGAAATAAAATTCAAATGTATCTACGCAGGATAATCTGGTCGGTGCCTGCCGGATATAATTCAATGTCCATAGTGAAATCAATCATACAAATATCGTTTTTGGGCAAGCAGTTTTTCAGAAACTCTGGAAGGAGAGAATTTCTAGAATATCATTTCAAAGTATTTACGTTCCCAATAACTCACTGACGGTGTTTTCTTCTCATAGTTGAAGTTTTGGTTTTATATCTCGGCTTTGATAAATCGTTATCAAATTAGACAATCGTAGGTGAGAAAATGACAGCATTCTCCTCAATATTGCTTCTTGTTCGCAAGCACACCAACTCATTGAATGCAGGTTTGTACTCGATAACATTTATAAGTGAGCTGAATTGGGGTCTACCCTATTCGAGAAAATATGATATTGCGTTATTACATGTGAAGTTTCTCGACACCTTCAGTCTGCACCAAATATCGATTATCGCGGAGCCCATTATTTGGCATGGAGAGCATTTTCCGTCCTCTTCCTTCGATATTGAACACTGTTAGAGATTGTAATTATAATTACTAGTCCTAACTTACACATAACCACCGCATTCTAACGAAGTGAACCTCTGTTCCCGCAACACCGCCAACTTGGAGATCGTAAAACGAGAAATTGTAGTTGAACTATGTTTCCATTATGTGTATAACTTGGGATTCTGCCCCTTTGTGAATTTTGATTGATTATTCGAGCTATTCTACTTTCGGCATGGCTCCTACTAGATTATTCATCACTTACTTCCTTTTGAAAATACAACATTTTGAAGAAAGCATCAGCCGAAAATATCAATTGTTAAGGGCCAAAACTACTTCATACCCATAGATATTTCATGGTGGTTTACTTGTGACTCCCGATGTATGTTGATTGGACTAAAATAATTCAACCGTTTTGCAAGACTGTAATTTTGGCAGCTGGACGGAAGCTGAACATTGCTGACGAAAGCCGAATTATGAACGAGAAATGTAAGTGTTCTATTGAAAAAATAAAGTGAATATTCGAATTTTGCGGGCTGCGTAAATTCAATTAGCGATATTATTATTTCTTTCTGTTAGTTCACTTGTCTCGAGCATATGTTCACCATTTCCGCTGTTCAGTTCGTTGGTGAGAAGCATGAAAGTTAGTAGTCTTTTGCGTGTTCGATCATTTCATGAGAAGGAGAGAGAGAGAAATGGATCGAAGAATTTGTATCAAATTTTGTGTTATAAATGAAATTGAGAGCTCAAAAACACATAATGTTAACAGTAGCTTACCATGATTGTACTTTACATTAGAAAAATACCTGTACCTGAATTAGGTAATTTGTTGTTAACATTTCTTTTCTACCTGTTGTGATGCTATTTGCTATCCTTGAATCTCTCAGAATGGGATTCCATTTTCAATTGAGGTTCATCGCTTCTTCTTTCCTGTTGAAATTATTCTTGTGTTTGTAGATCTCTATTGCCGTCCGTACCAGTTGGGCTATGATATCTCTGGTTGGGGGCAATGGGTTCTGTGTTGTCAAAGATAATCTTGTAATTTCTTTTACTGAGTGCGTGTTCAGCCACAACTGACTTATCTGTTTTACCCAGTCCGCTGATTTTTGCATGCCCCTTCAGCTTTGTTTCTATAAATGTTTTGGTGGTTTAGATATATACCTTCTCATATGGAGTATGCGATGATATTCTAGTTTTTCCTCTAAATGCTCTGGTTCACATATTCTTTGAGCCCGTTCCATTAGATGTGTCCTCTCTTATGGCTAGGATGGTAGTTCAACAGTGCGGACAGGTACCTATCTGCGTGCGTGCATTTTCGGTATGCTTTGTGAATTAGTCTAGCACCGAATTGTTCTATTGCCAAATCCAGGACTGCTATCTGGTGATCCTGCTCACTCCACGTGAGGTGTTGAGTGCTTTCTCTTCAAGGCGTTTCACTAAGTAGTTGGCTATCTCTGGGCTAAGTAGACATCCCATCGCCATGCCATCTAGTTGCTCACAGAAAATTCTCCTTCTTTGAAAGTGACTGCCTGTAAGATATGCTCTGAGGAATCCGACGGTATTACTCAGAAACACGTGGGCTAGCCCTCTCAGAGAGTCTCCCGGTAGGACATTGATAAACAAAAACGTAACATCGAAGCTGTTGGCTCAGCTTTGAGTCCCTAATTTAACCAACGAAGTCCGTCGAATCATTGACTGGAACTTACAAACACTTAAACGGGATCCAACAAAATTAGAGTTGAGTAACGTGAACAAAATGATTGAATCTTCCCCACTGTCGGAAACCATATAGAGAACCATTCTCAGAACTGAAGTCGTTTGATTCACGCTTTATGGACCTTCTATACTAGACAAAACTAACATGACATTGATACCAATAGTCAATGGCCCAGGCTCACCTACCTACCACCTGGCGGAGCATCTAGACATGCTCCTCCAGCCACTTGTAGGAAAGACAAACGTCTACGTCAGGGATTCGAAATACTTCGTTTGCAAAATTAGGAAATTATTGCTAGAGCCGACGGATATCCTGGTCAGCTTCAATGTTGTGTCTATGTTTGCCAATGTCCCTTTGGAAAACTCTTTGAGATAGCTAGTCCACGTGTTTTCAGTGATATCGCTTAGCCAGACTACAGGAGTCAACCCACTCTAACGAAACAGGATCTAAAAATACTTGAACTAGATCATTCAGAGAAAGAACTAGTGATCTTGAGATCGAATGTACGATGGTATGCCTGAGATCAACAAAGTCATGAAACAGCATATCTGCCATATATCCCTAGAGTAACAAACTGAATTGGAATACTTTTAGGAAGATAACACATCAAAATAGTTTTCAAACCCACCAAGAAGATACGAAATCTCAGGTCGGCAAAATGAAAAGGGACTCATTTTCAGCAACAGGAGTCCCACAAATTCATACAATGCACATATGGAGAGGTATATATCGGAAGGCTGAGAACAACGCTGAAGGATCATGAAAGAAACTGCAGACTGGGTCGAACAGACATGTCAGCTGTGGCAGAACACTCACTCAGTGAAGGAAACCACCATATTCTGTTTGAAAACACAGAACTCATTGCATCCAACCAGGAATCCCATATCCTACTGGTAAGGGAGGCAATAGAGATCCACAAGCACGGATAATTTCAACAGAAAAAAAAGCAGTAAACCTCAATTGAATATGGAATCCCATTCTAAGAAGTTGAAGAATAGCAAACAGTATGGCAGCATGGCATGGCAGGAGTTAATTAATGTTAACGACAAATTACCTGGTTCAGGTTCTGGTATCAACACTTTAAACTACCTGACGCAGCATAACTACTCGTTACGAAACCGTAAACCTCTAAAGAAACTAGCCACTAACGCCAGCGAAATATTAGGAAGAAATTCCAAAAATCCTTTGCCTCCGAACCCAGAAAACAGTGACACTGATTGTGTACAAGTGATGCAAGCTTTTCATAGAAAGCCGAGAAGATGTTATTAACGACGCTAACCCTGGTCACCCCAGCACATCAACAATCAATGGAAATGTTGAGAAAGTGAAGAAACTTATTTTGTAGAATCGTCAAATCACTGTTAGAGAAGTTTTTGAAGATGTCACCATATAGGTTGACTTACGCTATGATTTGTTCTTTGAAATAGGCATCGTCCAGGAATTGTTGATTGCCGGTGCAAAGGGTCATGACTGGTAAGAATCATGGGTTCAATCATCCCAATAGAAGAGTCCACCGTAATCATGGCTCAGCCACTGTTTTCACCAGATTTGCTGGAAGTTTTATAGAGCTATGAAAAGACGGCGTTTTGCGACGATTGAGGAGAAGAAAACTGAGCAGACTTTGCACGAGTACCAACGCTAAATCTGTTTCAGTGACTTATTTTAATTACACGTGGATGAAATCGCAGGAGGCCGCTAATCATCTACGTAAAATTTCATCGGAATTTCATTCAGATTCAAATGACAACTTGTGTTCATTTTTAGTTCAATAGTCAGTGCCATTCTTCTTCCAGAACTGCTCAGCAGTCAATGTTCTCTACGACGAATTCAATTCAAACTTTAATCTCAACATACCAAATGAAACTACAATCGTTGCATAGAAATTTTTATACGATGAAATATCCCTAATTTGATTCTGACGTTTTAAACTGGCCTATACTGCGGAAATGTGCCTCTGCTGTGTTGAAATACCAAATAATTTCGATTAAGAAAAGTAATTGATGTCACAAGAATCATTATACCGACAGAGGTGAGTTTGACTCAAGTATTCATTTAATAGGGTCCTTTCTGCTTTGATGTCGGCTTTCAAGGAATTTAATTTGTCATTTAATTTTCTACTCATGTAAATGAGAGATACTTGTGTCATGAAACAGATCGAAATATGACTGGATGATGAAATGGAATATTATTTTTACTGGGCGGTCTATAACATCATTGTAGATGTTTGTTTGAAGGTAACTGACAATATGCATTTCCTTGAATTACTAGGATGCTGTGTACGAAACTGTTACTTCCAACTGAAGGACGAATTCTTAACGCAAGATGAGGGACTACCAATGGGATCGCCACTTTTACCGGTTATAGCCAATATACAGGGCTATTCAAATTCGTTTCTGTACATGCGGATCTTGTAAACGATAAGAGATACAGTGTCGGGTAGAGTATGGCAAAGTTGTGTATTTTAGAGACCTATTCAATGATGGGAAGAAATCGAATATAGCTCTTTTGGTTCTGAAGATATACAGGAAAAATCCCAAATAATATTTTTGCCTAAATCTTCATTATTCGCAGACATCTGTTCACAATTTGCTATTGACACTTGATATAGGCTCTCCGAATATATCCATGAATCTTTTATACAGGGTGTCATCTGACTTGGGCCACCCCCATCTTTGAATTTTTCAATACGGACCTGTATTTTGTGATGTAGGTTTTGGATCATAGACGTTCACTTCATACTGAGAAATCAAATTCAATTTTATATTTCGGGATGTTTCGGTAATATTCGATTATAATTGTGTGAAGTATTCCGTTTGAAATTACGGCCCTGGAAATTGGTTGTATAAAAACATACTAGCAACTTCAACGTCTCCCTATGTATTGTAGAGTTTTTCCAGAGTTTTTATTTTCATTTTAATCTACCTATTCATATTTTTCCATTGCTCTGAGCGTTTTCTACAATAAACTTTGAATATGAAAACCTTTTATGATTATTTGAAGCATATCTACATGAAAAATATATTAAATGTGTTTTATTTAGCAGAAAAAGAAATGATAGCAATAATAACATCCAAAGAGAACACTACAATTGTAATGAAAATAGAAATGAAGTAATTTAAATAGGTACCCAAAATTATTATTGGCGCAATAAATATTCGAATTGGAGTCCTTTTATTTCGAGACATTTTTAAAACTCTGTTTTTCATATTATATATTGCCCTCAATACACTTATTTGCTGCATTGTTCCGAAATCACTCAAAATCCTCAATCTCGGGTTCACCACATTTTCTATCTCTCTGCCAGCGTAAATCCTATTTTTCAATGTCCTTCATAGAAAAAAGTCCAAAATAGTAAGATCTGGTGATCTTGCAGACCATCTTATTGTCCCATTATTTGTCTCGAAATGAAAGGACTGCAATTCGAACAGTTATTGCATAATTTGTTTTTTGTGTATATAAATTACTAACTTCATTTCAAGATTCATTATGATTATAGCGTTCGTTTCCGATATTATTATGGCTATCATTTTTTTTCCGCTCATCAAAACACATATAATATATTTCTGTTGTAGATATATTTCAGATAATTATAAAAGTTTTCTTATTCGAAGTTCATTGTAGAAAACGCTCAGAACAATGGAAAAAATATGAATAGATAGCTATAAATGAAAACAAAATTCTCGAAAAACTCTTCGGTACATAGGGAGACGTGAAAGTTGCTATTATGTTTTTATTCAAGTCAGTCAACCAATTTCCAAGGCCGTAATTGAAAAGGGAATAATTCACACAATTATAATCGAATATTACCGAAAAATCCAGAAATATAAACTTCAATTTGATTTTTCAGTATGGAGTGAACGTCTATGATCCAAAAACTACAACAAAAAATATAGGTCCGTATTCAAAAATTCAAAGACGGGGGTGGCCCAAGTCAGATGACACCCTGTATAAAACATTCATGGATATATTTTGAGGCCCCACTTCAAGTGCCAATAGCAAAATGTGGACCGACTTTCAATATGTCTGCGAATGAAGAAGATATAGACAAAAACATTATTTGGGATTGTTTGGTTTTT
>WOGP01001703.1:3198-18351 GCA_015342065.1 Leptinotarsa undecemlineata | reverse complement strand
ACCAGATATCAACCGTTCTCGTCAAACGCTGGAAAGGAAGAGATCTTTTTCTATCGTTTCCGTCGAAAACGAATGCCCTCGGTCTTTGCGTTTTTTTTTTTCGCAGATCCAGCCGGCAGTGACTATTATACCGTTTACGGAGAATAATATGATCGAAATTGTGGTGACTAAACTATTAATATTTTAGGTAACATTAAGAATAGATGAATGTAACGAAATATTCGTTACAGAGTTTTGTTTTTGAGTTAGTTTTATTACGCCTAGATAATTCGATTTTCCATCTCATTATTGTGGGCGTAACACTCACACATTCAATTCAAAAATTACTGAGAAAAGGTACAAAAACCTATTATTTTATTTATACATTTAAAATTATTTTATTGACCCATGCTTGGCACTTACTCAGTGGCGTGGTAGCAACCAAACAGAGAGAGGAAAGAGGAAACATTTGAAATTTGATATTTGACATTCTAAAAAGACAGTTGAAGTTTGATAATTTGACAGAGAAAACGACATGAATACTAAAAGGATCACCAAGCCCATGGCTGACCCAAACAAAATCAAAAGTTCTGTTCGACTCTGGGTACAGTGCTGCCAATCACTCCCAATTGAAGAAAATGGTTTTTTTACAGACTCAGCACTGACCCAAACCCAAAACTATCTGTTACTTGGGGAACCTGGAGGAACTAGCCCCAATTTTAAAATGTAATTGTAAATATTGCTGAGGTTGTTGGGATCAGTCTTTTTGTTAATGTTTGGCTTGGATTGGCTCACTCCAAGGCGTTCATGCGTCTAACATGCCTTGAACTGTCGGAAGACAGTGTGTGTCGCCTATGTTAGGAAAATGATGAACCAGCAGAGCTTATACTCTGTGTCTGCCCCGCTGCGGAGCGAATTAGGTTTTAAGAGTTCGGTAGAACCACACTTCTACTATCTGACCTTAAAGGTCACTCACCCATAAGCTGGGTTTATTTGGTCGATCCACAATAAACCCTTGCGGGTTGCGGTGGAGGGACGTATATTTCCACTCACTTTTGACCTATCCTAACACCTCAAATTATTTGGAATTTCGATTGTATATTTCTTGTAAGTACATTATTTTTGCTATTGTTTTCGGACTGCTTTAAAAAGAAAAGGTAAAAGCCTTCATAATGACTATACGAATAGCCTTTTAAGTTTCCTTCGAAACATGAAAGCTACAGGTGAATGAGAAAGTCGTTATTTGAAATCGAGAAATGCATCCGCAAGTAGACGAGAAATGTATTTCTACGTATCTACTACTTGGCTCGATATCAAATTTGCCGCAAATATGACAATTTCGTTTGGCAAAATAAGCAGTTTGAATACAAATAGGGGATAGGGTAGGAGGTGTTGATCTGGTGGAATGTGTAATGATATTGCTACGTAGCGAACGTGCAGAAGAACTGACATTAGATGGTCATGTGACAGTATGAGTTTCAGTCAGAACTAATTTTTTGGTGTATGTACTGACGGAAAGTGTTGTGAAAAATGAAGGTTTCATTACTTTGGAGTTAATGAAATTCAATAATATAGACATAAATTTGAAAATTATTATCCAGTGATAATATTATCATTTTTCACTTGACTCTCATGAGATGGCATAGTGGTATTTTGGAAAATATTTTGAAAAATGCAAATCATCGAAGAACTGTTAGGAATGAAATATACCATATTGGTGACTTCATGTAAATTATCTCTTATAAAACATGAATTAATATACACTTTGTTGAATTACTCGCTATTGTATTTTCTATCACCAGAAATAATCAGATATTCAAAGAAACAGTTCGAATTAGGTTATTCAAAAAAAGTCTGTATCTAAGTTGAACTTGAGAATAACCTAGGTAATTACTTTAATTTTATTAATAATAATATGATAATATAAGGAATGGATATTTATTACTACAATATTTTATTGTTTATTTGGTGTATGTACCTACATTATACCTTCCATAAGTCAATTGTTACTTTTGTAGGATTAAATATTGATCCATTCCCAATTTGAACGACAATAAAAATAAGAGTACAGTCATAAACATTTCTTGCCTGTGGCCCCTAGTCGCCCAGATAGTTAGTAAACGTTCTATCAAATCTAACTGTGGATTAAAGGCTCGGCTAGCTGGCTGAATACTAATGTTTTGTCCGTTTCACAATATTTCTTTATCAGTGCCGTGTGTTCGTGGAGTGGGGTGAGGTAATGAATGATTTTGCAAACCAATTTTTGGAAACTTTTTCTAGAGATCAATTACCCTAACACCAAACTAATATTTTTGCACTCGACGCGCGTTTCGCTAACAAGGTTAGCATCTTCAGAAGAAGCAAATTGATACTGAATCTAAAGACAAGGGTTAGCTGTTTATATACATAAAGTTTTTTTGCCTGATGTGGACTTTGGACAAAATTATCTAATTAGGACGATTCCATTCCACACGGTGTGGTTTTTGGGCTAGCGATGATATTTCTTTGAGAACAATGTTGGCAAGGCCATCACTGCCAACGGCGAGCACTCGAGGTTGATAATTACCAACTTATTTTGATCTGAATTGGATGATCTGAACACCAACGATATGTGGTTTCAACAGGACAATGACGATCCGTGCTACATAGCTCATGCTATATTGGACATTGTGTACCAGCGATTTGAGGGCATGGTCAACTCACGTGGAGGTGATGTAAACTGGCCACAGAGAGGATACGATTTGACCCCGTTAGACTTTTTTTGTGGGGTTTTCTCAAGTCGCAGGTGTATGCGAACAAACCACAAATCACAGCGGTCCACGAAGCCAACATAACACATGTCATGGGTCAAATTTAGCCTGATTTATGTATGAGAGTCATAAACATTGGAAGTTTTGGATGCGCTTTTCCCAGAGAAACCGTGGCGATCATTTGAACGATGTTATATTCCACACATAATGGCATCAATAGGTCTTTCAAACGAATAAAAAATCACGATGGCATCTCACACACTCCATGTTTCATTTAAATTTAAAGATAGGAAACGCTCATCATGATACAAGATACATCAAGATACAAAACACAAAGAAATGAATATTACTTTCTTTCACTCTTCGAATCGAAAAATATATAACAGTTTTTTGTAAAGTGATAAAGAAAGGTGTATCATTCAAAAAGTGACTTAGATGTAAGTAATTTTTTTTTTGGATCTTGGTCTTTATGGGTATAAAAATTCAACTATTTCGAATCTACCAAAGTGACCAAATTATGATAAATTCGCATTTAATTTAGATCAACCTGTTTACAAGAGAAAGTCGAAATAATCGATACGTATAATCTACATTCCTCTAAAAGGTAAATAAATCTATTCAGTAGCTCCAGTGTAAATGAAAATCCTGAATCACTATCAACAATATTCGAAAAAATTTATCTCCTCTTTCAATTCAGCAGTATTAATTCTTCCGAAAGTGGAATTGATGACCGAATGTCGGTGTTTTCGAATTTTTTTTTTTATTTATATATTGTCAGTTGCGTAATCAAAAATGCGTTTGGCTGCTATAAAACAATTATGAAATGAAAAAAAATATACTAAATCAGTGCAACACTCGAAACTGTGTCGTACCTAAAGTTATATTGTACTCTAGTCAAGAATTATGAAACATGAGAAAATAATTGCTTCAATTATCTCAAGTATGTCATTAGTCGACTAAGTTTACAGTCTTCATAACGAAGATAAAGACCTTATTAACTTTTTTGATTAACATAAGCCGTTGTTTCTGTTTACTAATGATTATGATATATCATTGATATATGATATATTATAATTCCTTAAATTTTGAAATATTCAATTCAATTATTCAATAATTCTGACGAAATTTTATTTCAAAATGTATCGACAATGTTTTTCCTAATTGCGATGAAAAAATATAAGAGCGCCTTCAGAAAGTGATTTTATGAAAAGAGTTAATATAAATACAGGTCCCCGGAAATGCATTGATTTCAAAATACAGTTAGCCAACATTATTCACCAATAAATGTACGCCACTGACGTTTTTTGTAACATTAAAATTTTTATTGGATGAAACATTTTATTGCACATCCCACGATCACACATCTATAAAAACTGTTGGAAATGACCACCGGTGTTCTCCAAAACACTTGCTCTTCAGAAGACTAAGGTTTTCAAATGTATGAAGACTATTTTCCAGGTTTTCTGGCCGTGGTCTGCAGGTTTTCATGCCTGACGTTTCGTCTACTGCTGCGGTAGACATTTTCAAAGGTGATGTAACTGTCGCAATACCCGAGCTGGTACTCTGGTTCTTGTTCTTGTTGTATCCAACGCATTAACTACTATTCATTCATTCTATGTTGTAACATATTTGTATCTGTATTTGTATTTATCTTTTGTGAATAAAATTATATGATTTCCGTACTGGACGCTCTATTTATATCGTTCTTAATTGTATTACCTGTCCGTTTACCTCTAAGGACAGGTAGCCTGCTTTCATAATTATTCATTGTCTCTTCTTTTCTATTAAAATTGTTACTATGCTTTTGAATCTCTATTGCCTCTCTATTCATTCGTGGGTAGTAATTTTGAGTACTGTCGAATATTACTGTGTGATAATTGTTGAGAGCATGTTCGGTCATAGCCGACGTGTCGGTTGTGTTCTGAGAGACGGGTCTCTATACTTCTGATTGTCAAGTTGGCGGGAATTCAGTCAAAATGTTGAAGAAAATCAATTTCTAAATTGTCGACGTTTCTAAACTTTATTGTTTCATCTTCAGGACTATTTTGTTGTATGAAACAATAAAGATTAGAAACGTCGACAATTTAAAAATGGGGTTTCTTCAACATTTTAACCGAATTCCGGCTAACTTGACAATCAAAATCATATTCAACGGTCGCCATCCTATCCAAATATCTCTGTACTTCGTTTCGTAGTTCCGATATAGACCGACCCACAGCTACACGGAGTCTGGTAGTTGCTAGAGGTTCTCTAGAATCTTTCGCTGACCTGAGACTTTGCCTGATGGCTTTTGTTAGCCTAAATATTAGTTTCACGTCGTGTTTCACTAAGATCCTTCCAATCCGGTCTGTAACATTTTTGATTTCGACTTTTCACTTTTCCTTTGACTGGCGTAGCTGGAGTTGCTTTGGTATTCTTTCTCCTGGTCCGTATGGTCCGTTCGAATTCTCTTCCGCTGTACTCATTACGTTTGAATACATTTTCAGGTGATTTAGTTCTTCAGGCAGACCCTCAGGTTCACACATTCGTCATGCTTTCTCAACCAATGTTTTAATTACCCCTCTCTTTTGTTCTGGCTGGTGGTTCAAGTGTTCGATATCCTTAACCTATGAAATGAAATAACAACTCACAACAACAAACAACAACTCACTAGTTGTTGTTATTCGCGCTTCCTTTTTTATTTTATGAAAAACAAAGCATGCTACGGAAACAAAAAAAAAGAGATCTCTGTATCTGTAGAGTGGGAGGGTGAGTGTGAGTGTAGACTCACAGCACTTAGGCCACATATGACTCATTGTGCATGCTCCCCAGGAGTTGTCCTCCTAGGTCATCGTCCATCCTGTCCTTTCCAGGAATGTGGACAGATCACTGGAAGACATCTCCTTTATATCGGCAGGTGTAGGCCAAGACACTCGCCAAAGACACACTCTCTTTGGCAACCTTGAGGTGTCTCATGATGGCCTCCGCACAGGTTTTGGAAGGTGCAACGACATTACTGTCGTGTCGCGGCTTCTTCAACCTTCTTGGGGTTCCCTTCGTGAAGGTGCACGCGTGAGGGAGCTTTCTTCCAGAGGCAGCCGGTTCCTTGCCTTAATTCAAGGCGGAGCTCTTGGCGCCCACCGCAGGAAGTGCCCTTGCTGTTGGAGGTGGAATGGGGGAGGAGAAGGGTGCACTTATAGTTGCTGCCACTCCTGCCACCTTCGCTCTCTTTCTCCTGTCAACCTCGGCGCCACAAATGCGCTTACGCTTTGGTCTTTGTATTACAGCCTCATTCCAAGCAGTAGTTTGGGGTGGATATTTCTGTTCATCCCTAGCCACCGCCTTAGATTAAGTTGAGCGGCTCTTCTCTCCAGCTTCGGGATTGGTTTTTGTTTTTGTTGTTTCTGTTTTTCTGTTTGTTTCATTCATGTGTGTTCCCACGAGTAGCAAAGAAAGAGTTGGTCACCTCTGGCAGAGCCCCGCATTACCAGACGTAGACTGATTACAATCAGCTTTCGACCGGTTCCCCAAGGGGATCGTTCGTGGCCGCATATCACCCTGCGGCAATTTAGCTGTCGGCACGATTCCTTACACTCCAACTTGGGTGGGCCGGTCCACGGTGGCTTGTTTTGCAACGGCTTTTGGGGAGTTTCAGTTCCCCTCACCCTACTTATTTCTGCCACTCACCAGGAGTCCGGCGATCCCGTCTGTTAGGTCACATTGGATTCCCGGAAAGGGCATCCAGCCCCCTGGTCGTTTCTTTATCCGCCACCTGGGGACGCGCCCGATAGGTAGCCCCACCCACGGGAAATCAATAGATATTGAGAGTTTTATTTTTGACGTTTCAATAATAATAATATCAATAACCGCTTTCACTCAACATATAATTGAATGATACAAGAAACGTCAGTGGCGTACATTTTTCAGTCAATAAGGTTGGCAAAACTATATTTCGAAACGCCACTGAACTCAATAATGTATATCTCAATAAGGCTCTCAATGATCCTTTCATTACTGAAAATAACATTACCTCTCGATACTCTTACATTTGTCGCCGACATCGGGAAACACCATTCATCATAATGTTGAATAACGCATTTGTTAACGCTGCCTTGTCTTTTAATAATTTAGAAGCGTATAACAACACCTTTTACTCCATACAATGAACTGTCGATGGAATTACTAATTTCTTCATAATATAATTTCTCGTTGTTTTTTTCCAGACTGAGCTCACTGAGAGGCTGAGACTGAGGCGAGGACGTGGTGACACTAGCGAAGACGACGAAGGCCTTCCACATAGCCCGTGCAACTCGCCTACTGCCTCCGATGGACTCCTTCTCGATAAGACTGCAATCAAAGTGAGTGTTGACAAGAATAATATTTCATACAAAATAAAAACAACTGACCTTGGACTCTGAAATTACTTGCGTATAGAAATAAAACACCGAGAAACGGATGATTTGTCGACGATAGCCTTAAAGAGATGTATTGTTTGACTATTTAAGAGAGTTTCATCAATACCAACAGGAGTTTTTAATAAATCGAGCTGTTTTCATAACCGCAGCTTCAAGTTATTAATAACTTTTACTAATGGAATTCACAAAAAAACTGGCAAGTCTGGGAACGTCCGCTGATATTTTGCGTCTAGGCAACGTTGTTAATTCATGTTTCATTGTCTGATATCAGGCTCATGTAAGATAATAATAAATCCTGAAGGTATACCTGCCAGCATTTTTGATAACTCTGATTTCTTTCGAATATACTGGCCTTCAAATATTCATCAGCAACCGACTCACTTTTCCATGTACTATAGCACTCTGTACCAGAAGAGTTGCTGATATTTATCGCTGTTGTTTAATAGTATCTACAGAAATCTTATTTTATAAGTCAGAAAAAACTATTTTTTGAATAGCCATGAGACCGTTAACTATCCTCTAGTCACTCCAATTTGTTCGTCCCCTTCCACAATGGTAGAGAAAAGCATTCCACTATTATTTTGGTATAGTTAAGTGGACTCGAGAGGAGCTGTATCAATTAGGGGTCATTATCCACGGTTGTATTTTCCACGACAATAGATGCTGTGGACTATTAAGTTTGGAATATGTACCTGAGTGAATGATACTGGATGGAGCATGTAAAGTCATCAGGAGGTCGGATCCCCTTCTTTGCGTGATCCGCAACCATGAGAAAGAAAGAATTGGAGTATATTTGAAGCAGCTGCTCGAGTAGCCTGAAGTTCAAAACTGGGAGTTTCATCGTGGTCTTTTGCCAGAATATCGGCACCTTAGTCTACTGTAGATGGGTATGGAGGTTGCTAACACAAGGTACAGGATATGCCACGAGTTGCCGGAGACCCCAATGCACTTGCCGTCGCCGTGACCAGTATAAGCGGTCTCAGTCTATATCAATCAACATAACGCGGCCCCAAAAGTGCTTTTTACCACCTATACGGTTTTTTTATGGTATTGACAAAACACCAGTGTTGCCCTAAGTTCTGAGGGATATTGAATATGTTGTGGCGTTGAGAAATGCCGAATTCATTAGAAAATGTCATCAACTCAAATCCTAGCTGAGCGATTTTCTACATTTTTGCATTTATACACTTTTATTTAATTTGAATGAATGAATAAAATTTAAAAAAAGTTATTTTTCGTAATTCATTCAGAAACATCTATGAAGAATGTAGAACTGTGGATCAGAAAATTAAAATCATTTTTTATATAAACTCACTCACACTTACAAAGTTACATTTCTGGTGATTCACCGGCATTGTTTGGAATCGATTTTAGAAGCTGAACGGTTTGTCTAAGGATTCATACGATCTCCGTGAAGAATGTATACCTCAGTGGATTTCAAGACAGTTCAGTCTAGAAGGGCTGTATTAGAATAGGCTGTATTGAAATAATTTAGTGACCATGATCGCCGTAGATTTGGAGATCACTTTCGATAAACTGTTATATTTCATAAAACGGAAATAGATTTTGATATCTTTATAGTTCTGTTGTTCTTTTTTTGTTGCAGGTTAGATGAAAAAGTTTGTGAAATTATGTAATAGTATTCTATACAGTATGTAAAAGCCAACTGGAATAAATTCATTATTTCGTTTAATGTACACATTTGAAATAAAAACGGAAATACGTCAAATGTAACTTCAAAAGCCGCATTTTAGATAACAGAAACCTTCTTCATAGATGGGAGATAGAGAGCTATTACATCCCTGTCATACCAAACGTTCTAGAATGTTCCGGAATGTTCTCTAATGTTATTGAACCACATTATTTCATAAAGCAGCTGTTATGGTGGATTTTATTTCCAGAAAAAATTTCAAGATTCGATTCCTTATATTGGGCTCTATAATTTTCATATTGAATTGAATCCTATTTAAAAATTGGAGTAGTCATTGCTACAGACTATCACGCTAACATTTTTAGAATGCCTATGGATACACGATAAGTACGCGTGGTCAGTTCTATTGAAACACACAGAGGCTCACAGTATACTCAAAAGAGATGTAACAATTTTTCACCCTCCACTTTTCATAGATAAGGCAAAGAAAAAAAAAATACGTATTCGAGATGTATATTCGATGAATGCACTATTGTTTTTCCTTTACGTATCATAACAACCCTTTCCCTTTGTGGAGAGCACCTTGCTGCCTGGACTACTATTACTTCTCTGATAAGATTCCTCTAATCATGCAGGGGTATCTATAAGGAATATTTCGAACTTTTTATCATTTAAGACTGACATCAAAATAAAATGAAACATCTGGAAAACATCTTATTCTTTTATTACCGACAGTAACCATATCAGATGTCAAATAACAGAGATTTTTTGGCATGAATATTCGTTGGAACGACCGCGCATTATAACGATAAAAGAAGGTTTTGCTCGTGCATTTGCGTGCGAAATCCAGTGTGGACGTGATGAACGAGTCAATCTTTGCACGAAATCTAGTTTGCCATGACCGCCAGTCGGCTTATAAACATCACCATCTAGTCTCTTATTCAGCATTCTACTTTCTAAGTTGTTATTAGTTCAGGCTGCGACCATTCACGGCGTTTGGTGGTTTTGACTATCTGAGTTGAGCGTGTTTGTGGTTTTGGGAGATCTGCCGGAATTTTGCTGATATATTTCATGGGAGTGTAATATTACCTAGAATATTCCTTTTTCCATCAGAACACTTTTGGACAGATCAAAAGTTATCAATCGCTGTGTCTATTTTCGTGTAACACGGTGTCTTGATCTATAGGCTTTGTTGTCTTGCTGTGCATTAGTAGTCTCGTCAGTTTAGACATTCGAAGCTACCTAAATTCCCACCAAGCTAAAAATCAGTAAGATTGTTTAAAATATGATTACAAATAAAATTTTGAAGTTCCCCATCTTTCCCCTGTTAAATACTTCCCCAAGGTTACATACTTCAGACAAAAATTGTAGATCATAAAATTATCTAAAGGAAATGTATCAATACTATTTTCCTACGAGCCATCATTTTTGAGATATAGCGATTCAAAAAGTAATAATCATAATATGCACACGTTTCCACGTCACCTATGAGGTAGTGTACTTTTTTGCGTTTTTTTAAACGTGTTTTCCCTAGTAGGTCTATTACACGGGTCAGTTGTGATACTGTTTAATTCGAAACTATTGCAAATTAATGGATATCAGCAGATATTATTTAAGTTAAAAGAAATAGTGTAATTGAATCGTCCGTGTCGTAACTGTAAAATTCTTCTTCTTGTTTTTTTTCTTGATGTTCTTGTTCGTCTTGTTCTTCTTCTTGTTCATGTTTTTCATGGTCTTCTGCATCCTGAGTACATGTTAACTGCGTTAATAGCGATGTATCGCATGTTGCCTCTTTGGAATCAAACGAATCCTTCACTGTTGGTGATTCAATATAAGAGCACGACCGGCCTTCACAATGTGTACATGTCAGAGAACAAAACAGTGCGGCTTTTTGCAACCACATTTAGCACTGCACCCCTTTTTGCAGATGCAAAATGTGTGTTCAGCAGTTTAATCGGAGCAGGTGGAAGTAAAGTTTGGACTTGTTCTAATGAACTGTTGACCAACTTCCAATCCCAGTCTATAGGTTCTGGCTGATAACCAAGCCACACTTGAACTTGGTAATATGCCTGAAATACAACTATAGAGCATATTATGATGATTACAACTTTTTGAATCGTTATACCTCAAAAATGGTGGCTCACAGGAAAATAGTATTGACACATTTTTTGTAGGATAATTTTATGAACTACAATTTTTGTCTGAAGTATTTTTATGATAAAATTTATCGTTTGGTGGAAATTGGTAAAAACCTTTGACCTTGAATAAACATTTTTCCATACAGGGAAAAGATGGAGAACTTTCAAATTTTATTTTCAATCATATTTCGAACAATCTTACTGATTTTCTGTCAACTACGTTTCAATTTGAATTTCACTAGTTCGGACTTCCATTGTCTAATATATAAAATGATGTGAAATCCCTGAAACAACTAAAAAAGAAGAATTAAAAATAAATAGCTGTAAATAACAAGCAAAAAAACCTGAAATGAAATAATAGTGAAATAAAATACAAGTAAAAATAAAACAATTGAACAAAAAAATAAAAATGAAGAGATACCAAATGAAAATAAAGATAAAAATGAAAAAGTTAAGATATTTCGAGCCAAGTTAGTTCACGACATTTCAATTGTTAGTATCCACAATCGTCTTCAGGTGATGACTGGACAGATTCTTCTGAAAGATTACTATTTATGGGTCGTTCGAGTACTTTCACTTATCCCTGATTTCCATTTTTTCCGCTCCACTGGTTCAGTGGGAGATGACCGTTTGGCGGAAGTTGGCCATTTTTCGCTTGATGATGGGTTTCTACGCTGGCTTGGCTGAATACGTTGTTGGACAACATGTATGCGCTTCCTTGAATTTTCTCCTAAATCAATGTTCCTCTCGGTGTAAGATCTCAACTTGGGACCACTCGATGTTGTACTGGTGGATCCAAACATAGTCTGCTATTCCCGATTTGCTGGTTTTACTTCGCTGTGTGTGTATCTTGTGCTCTGCAATGCGAACATTCAATGGCCTCTCAGTTTAACCAATATGGGATTTTCCGCACTCACAGGGTATCCGGTAAATGCAATTCTTGGCATCTCATTCCGCGTTTGATGGCCTGGTTTTCGTGAGCCTGCTACGGATAGTGTTACCGGATCAGAAGCATGTTCTGATGTTGTACTTGGAACCAATTCTGTTTATCCTCTCTGATAATCCTCTGATGTAGGGAAGTGCAAGGTTGTGACAGCTTCTCTTCCTTGCTAGGCTCCTGATGTCTTTTAGCCAAAATCTTTTCTACCATCTTTTGGAGTAGCCATTCCGTTGAAGATCATTTTTGATGATGTTTAGTTCCTTCTCGAGATATTCCTTCGTGTTACAGAGCCCGAAAGCACGGTCTAATAGAGTCAGCATCATGAAACATTGTCAATCACCATATATTTCAATTTTTTCCGAAACATTTTTGAATGTTTGAAATCTTTTCAACTGTCAATACAGCTTGGATTTCACCTTGCTATTATCTTTTAACTATTGACGATGATTTGGACTCCAATTTATTCCATGAATTCTTTGGGGCTTGAGGGAAGGGTAAATTGATTGTTTTCAGTGGTAGCTCAGTATATCCGTAAGATTTTCATTGGTTGTTAGTATAGGATCTTCCAACAGGAACTTGCAAACTTGATAACGACCATCTTGTTAAAGCTACACCTGTCAAATCAACATGAACGGAGATAACTCCCAACAACACGTACATATAATAAAACTGTTTTATCAAAATGGGTGTACTCTTCGGGCAACGTACCGCGCTTCACTCATTTTATGGTCGCCAGAATCGTCCTATCGAGAGAACTATTCACGATGTGGTATATGAATTTCAGTCCACTGGTTCAGTTAAAGATAGACCAACACCCGTACCTGGACTAAACGGCAGATATGTCACAAAACAATGCCTTTTTCTGTAAGAGTGTACCGGAAAATCCAAGACAGTCAATTTCGCGTCGCTCACATGAACTCGGCCTTACACAGACCACAATTTGGCGATTTGCTATTTTGCATTTCGACTTGGGTCTGCACCCGTACAAAATTCAACTGATTTAGCAACTGAAAGTAAACAACCATAGACAACGTGGCTCTCGAGCAGTTGGCAACCGACCCTAATTTTCATCGAAAAATCATCTTCAGTGATGAGACCCATTTCTGAATGAATGGGTACATGAACAAACAAAATTGTCAAATTTGGGACGATACTAACCCATATGAGATCCAAGAGCGTCCAATGCATCCCGAAAAAGTGTGGTGTGGATGTTGGGTTGGTCCATATTTCTATGAGAACGAAGTTGGTCCGGCCACCACTGTCAACGGCGACCATATTAGGTCGATGATTACCAACTTTTTTGGCCTGAATTGGATGATCTGGAAATGAACGACATTTGATTTCAACGGGATGGTGCTACACATTGGATATTCTGGACTAGCGATTTGAGGACATGGTCATCTCATCGAGATCATGCGATTTGTCCCCGTTTGACTTTTGATCACAGCGGCCCTCAAAGCCAATATAACCCATGTTATCGGTCAAATGCAGCCTGATTCATGGGGCAGAGTCATGGAAAATTGGATAGAGAAGCCGTGGCGAACATCTGAACAATGTTATATTCCACACATAATGGCATCAACAGGTCTTTCGAATGAAAAAAAGTTACGATGATGTCTCACATACACTTTGTTTTATTCAAATTCGAAGATAGCAAGCACTTAATGGAAGACTATATATCCGTATGACCTCCTTTGTTTATTGATACTTCCTGAGTTGGTTCCAGATCTTCCACAATTCTTGGATATTCGTTTTGATACCTTCCAGAATTTTCTGCGGTATTCCTAGTTCTTGACTTTATAATGCTACAGCTAATGCAGTGTAACTTTTCTTTTCTTATTCTCAATTGCACATTTTCATCAGGTGGCTCAGGGCTCTACTCTTTGAAAATGTTGTTATTGAAATTTGTGTACTCTGTTCAATAGGTTCTGGTTCTCTGGCCATGTGGGCTTTAGTTAGCGCTTAGTTTATTCAACTGTTCATTCCACTTTCCGATTAATCTCTTCCATTGAGATATACATCGTTTATCAAAACTTTATAAAAAAATACATTTTCAAATCATCAGCATACATTAAAAATATGACATTCTCAAAACATTGTTTAATGTTATCAATATAGATAATGAAAAATTGGCGCCCTAGATGGGACCCTTGTGGTACTCCAGAGACCATTGGATAAAGTTCAGATGATTCAATTCATTTTAACATAACACCGATCACACCGACTTCAGCAAGTCTTCGAAGTAATGTATTATGACTGATTTTGTCAAAAGCCTTGCTGAAATCTGTATAAAGTATAAATAGTGTCAACTTGAATTTTTTTATCCAGATTATCATGTGAAAATGCAGAGTAACAAAACAGATTCGATTCAAGAGACCGATTAAAAAAAAACGTGTTACAAAAGGCTTCAAATGTTGACTTCAGAATATTGTTGAAACACATTATGCAAGCGATGTTGGCATATCGGTCAAACTAGTCATTATTTCTCGATATTAACTCATCCCATTTGAATGAGTGGCAATGTAGATCAAGAACGAAGCAATGTAAGTCACGAGGAAATGAAATCCGTACCTATTTAGCGAATCTGAAAGCGTCTCCTTACATAATACTCTAGGAGGTACAATGCAACGCCGTATTTCTGCCGTTACACTCTGTGTGTTACACATTTTCCTACCGTAGAAAGTATGTTTTGTTAGTTAGTAGTCGGTTTCTAGTTTATCGCCAAGCACGGCGTCCTGCTGTTTTGTTGTCGATTCGGATTCGCTACAATGCGATGATTTTCTAGTTTGTTTTGTTCGCTTCTTCCTCAAATGTTCTGTTATCGCAATGAGTGTTTCTCGAACAATAACCCTCGGTGGATTAACAAAATTCGTATATTTCTGCCTTACGATACGTTGCAGGTAATTTTTGAACCTCCTTCAAAAAAAAATAACCAAATATTTGAAATATAACTTTTGCAAAAAAAATCTGTAACTATCTACTTCCACATTCAACTTACTAGCACATAGAAGAAAATGCACCGTGATTATGTTTTTAGTTAAACCTTTGAATAATGAAATTGATTGTAGTGACTTGTTATTACAAATTTAGTTTCTTGTACCTAGATCACAATCCAGGAATGTTATTACTTTCTACAATAGGAATCCTAGGACAAATTTATTGAAAAAGTCGCCATTATTTGTAATGTGTGAATGTTCGACCTGCGCGATTTACATCATGATAGTTTATTTTAAAAACTATTGAAAATTGAATGTTATTATTGTTTTCAATTTTCTTTTTATTTTTGTAATCTGAATCTTTC
>WOGP01001702.1:0-21073 GCA_015342065.1 Leptinotarsa undecemlineata | reverse complement strand
CTCTTACCGTTTAACGCTAATGCACATACCTCAATATCTTGCTCTATACTACATTCTATAGGAATTTTATTTACTTGCAAGGATTTTTTAGCAAAAATGCATACCCCTCCCCTGATATGTTTCTCCCTACAAAAAAAAAAAGAAATTAAATTATAGTCGGTTATTTGAAAAGATGAACACTCTTATGATTTAAGCCAGCTCTCACTAATACATAGAATATCTGGAGAATGTTTGTCTGTAATTATCTCCAAATCAAGTGACTTATTGTAACATTCCTATACATTAAAATGCATCACACACAATTCAGCACAGATATCAAGTTGACATGTACTCTTGTTTACTGGGCTTGTTTACTGTTTATTGGGCTTCAGAAAATCCTTACAACTGAGAACTCCTTGGTTATCATTTGATATAACTGGAACTAAGTTGTTGTTGCAGTTTGTTTGCATGGATGAACATTTTCTCTAAACTTAAACCTCCTAATTACGGATCCCTCTGGCCAGATGGTTGGTTCGTATACTCCCTGGCCCTTGTCCAAAGGAAAAGTTACTTTGTAAGTGGAATATCGCTTATTCCTATTCCATTCTACACACTCAAATGGTATTTGAGGTGCCGAATCTTTTAATAAATTCAGTAAATCTTCAGAATTTACATCAGTACCAATACGAGAAACATGTAAATGCCCCATTTTAGGATTGTTTTGAAATTTGCCGATTTATTGCTACCAAGTATAGGTTTGTATTCATTTATATTGTTTTTATGTGGGGAATGCCTACTGGGATTTCCACCAGTTTTTACTTCAAATTTGTTATCAGAAGACAGAGTTTTGTTCGGTGTGTTGTTCACCTTTTTCACTATATGGCTATAAAGTTTTTTTTGGAATATTCTCAGTTGTAGATATTTCAACTGGATTCGATTTTCTACTACTAGATAGCAATATAGGTAAGGAATTTGAGTTATTGAATTGTTATTTCAATAAGTATATCAGATCTTCCTGCTTTTGGGCCCTTTTTTCCAAATCTCTGTTTTCTGTTTAAAATCTGTTTTTCCGTTAACCAGTTAATGGAAAAATGAAATGACAGTTAACGGAAATGAAATGACAGTTTACTCACATATTCAAATTTGTCTTTGAGGTCAGTCACTTCTTTCAACCTTTTATTACAGTCATCACAGGATATGTCTGCATCACAGGTTATGTAGCATGAACATTTCCTTCAACACTATTTTTAAGTACATTATCACTGATTCCGTTTATATAATTTTTCAACTGGATACTTGTCACCACTACTGGCACTTTTAAAGTAATTAACATATCAATTAGCTAATTTTTTTAGGCTTATTTAGCTCTGTTGATGAAATCGCAACTTCATGTTCAGCCGCCATGATACATATATACATCATTTAAAAGGTCTTTTGTTCCTCTCCTCCTCTGTAATTTTTTTCGAAATCGGTTCATTCGTTATTGAGAATTTAAATATTCAACGTTTTATTTAAGAAAAACGGAAAATTCGTTGTCGCTCATTTTATTGAGGAAATCTACAAAAGTAACGTCAATGGCAACACAATCAATGGATAAGGCAGAAATCGGCATTGCCGAATTTATTTAATTAGTAGTGAACGTTTTGAAATGAACAACACTGTTAGTTTTTTCTGAACTGGTAGTTTTTGTTGAGTCTAATTGTCGCAGAACAGAAAGTAGATAGTTGGCTGCTTGTACTTCTTCACGGATTATTTTCAGTCATCCTTGTTCACTGTGTTCCAACATGGTTTATTCTACTGAAGAAAGAATAGAAATTGTTGCAACCTATTATTATCGAAATAATGAATGTGCTAAAGCTTCTACAAGAATGAATAATGAGAATCATCCAGACCACAACGTGAGCCATCAGTACGTTAAATAATTAATAGATAAGTTTCGAACTTCAGGTTCTGTTCACAACAGAAAACATGAAGTATTCCGTCCTGTCAGAAATGACGAAGTTGAAGTTGAAGTTTTAGGACACGATCACAAAAATTGAATACCTTGGCTGGCATTCTTGGTAATCATATTGTTGAACCATTATTCACTGAAGGTAATCTCAATGACGACACATACTTGAATCTTTATTCTTATTCTTAGAAGTGTACAATGTTATTGTTACAGATTATTATTGTTCATAACGAAGGAAACCAGTATGCGACAATGTTCTAGGCATGTAATGCCTGTAATATGACCCATCACAAATGATGCCCCTATGTAAAATGTACATCAAACTTCAATAGACTTGCACCTGTAATAATAACAAATTTAAACTTAAATCATATTTATACTCATACTCATACATATTTATACTCATACTCATGGAAGCGAAATGTGGAAATATAAACGGTTTTACTATCCTTAAAATAAGGCAGTGAATTTGCTAGGATTGTCATATATCTGATTTTTTATGGCGTGCTTGTATTTAACAAACTTTTTCATGCATTTTATTTCAGTAGGGAGAGAATTATGTAACTTCGGACCAAAATAGGAAAATGATCTTTGAGTTAATGTTTTCCTGAATAGTTGAGGGTATATAGTGGAAGCAGTATTTAATCTAGTTATTCTCCTATTTTGTTTTTCAAAAGTTTCACTATGAAAGAACATCCTTTTAAGGGTATGGTAAATAAAGTTCTCTAATTTTCATAACATGTGCATCTTTGTATAATAAGCTAGTAGAGTAACGCCATTTCTTTCTGAAGNAATAAGGTATTTTGAGTTGTTTGTAGATTTTGTAGTGTAGTATTGAACGTGCCACCCCAAGCGGTTATGCAGTATGTTATAATCGATTCAGCCAGTGCGTTATATAATATCTTTAGTATTTTTATTGAGAGTATATCTCTCATTAGGAAAAATTTATGAAATAGCATTCGAATTCTTTTTATAATATAGGAAATGTGCTCCGTCCATCTCAAATGTTGGTCTATTTTGACACCTAAATATTTTATAGCATTAGATTTCTGGATTTCTGGACAACTGCATTTTTTATAATTACAATTTAAGTTATGTAATTTCAAAATGAGGTCTACTGGTTGGGTAGCAACAGTTGGGGATAAAGTAATGTATTTTGTTTTTGAAATATTTAAATTGAGTAAGTTATCATTCAGCCATAATCTAACTTTTTCCAAATTCTTTTCTGCTACTTTTTTTACTTCGTCCCATTCTTTACCGGTAAAAATTAAGGCAGTGTCGTCCGCGTAGCAGATTAAGTGTCCCTGGAAATTTTTGATTTTCGATAAACTGTTAATGTATACGAGGAACAATATTGGACCTAATACTGTGCCTTGTGGCACACCAGTTTTAACTAGAGCTCTGGAACTTAAAGTTTGACCTATTTTAACGACTTGAGAGCGATCGGTTAAGTAATTCTTCATAAGGTTTAAGGCCAGTCCTCGAACCCCATAGTTTACCAGCTTACTGAGAAGTTTATTATGTGAAACCGTGTCAAAGGCCTTAGCCAAGTCAAGGAAAATTGCCATGCATTTTAATGACTTGTCCAATGCCTTAACGGTGTGTTCCAAAAACTCATTTATAGCGTTCTCAGTGTTAGATTTTTTTATAAATCCAAACTGTTTGTCTGTAATCATATTATTCTTCTCAAAGAATGTGAATAGTCTATTTTTAGTGCCATTCTTTGTCAATTTGATACTGAAAAAAGTATAGGCAAAGAAAATTTATTTCAGTGAACATACTTGAGTGTTTCAATATCCAGGTGATGATTTAACTTGAAACACAATCGTGGCTCAATTAAGAAAGTATATTTCTAGAGCTGAAGGTTAGCATATTCATAGAAAAAACTGATTTTCTGTATACCTATTACTAGGTATATAGAGTAGTAGAAAGCCGAAAACTTTCTTTCCCATAAAATTAATCACTCCTAAAAATATAACCCCTTCAATTCACCTATTACTACTTCTGTATACCTACTACTACTTTCTGTATACCTTTGTCGATTTCAACTCGATTTTCCAGGATTGTAAATGAAGGTAACCCCAATCAGTTCCCCAATGGTTCCAGTTATATAGCCTCCAGTCTACAGCTAGACTTGCTCTGAGGATTATATAGTTTTCTAAGAAGTTCTGCTCCTTTTTACATTACTTGGTGACTAATTGGAATTGAAAGCCTCGGTAGATAATAACATTATCCTGAGGTGGGTTGAAGAGTCTGACAGGTGTAAAGGTAATCGCATTGCAGACTCTATAGCCAAGGAAGCGGCTGGACTAAGAATTTTAGAAGCCAGTGGCACCTAGCGCCTGATGACTTCGACAATTGCGGGACTAGCCAAACGTCACACCCATGCTCAATCCCCAAAGAGATGGGATGTAATCAAAGGATGCGATGATCACCCTGGGAAGCTGACGCCAAGGAAATAGCTGGTGATGACCAGGAACAATCTACGCTTAACAGTAAGATTTCTGACTGGCCACTGTCAACTAAGGAAACACCTCCATAATATGGGGCTAGTGGACTGGTTGTGAACAGGAAGATAAGACTGTCAGGTATTTCTTAAGCGACTGTTCGGAGTTATCGTCAATAAGAGAATGCGTGTTCGGCGAGTCCTGGCTTACACCTGCTGATAGAAACGAGATGTCTCCCAGAGGCCTGTCCACGTTCCTAAAAAGGACAAAATGGACGATGACCTAGGAAGGAAACTCCTTGGAAGGATGTACAATGGGTCACATGTAGCCGAAGTACTGTGAGCCTACACTCACTTTCCCTACTCAACAGAACAGAAGGATAGAATTAGTTTATTGCCCAAATGATCTGGATTACTACTTTCTTTACCAACTGCCAATACTCCTTAGATACCTTTCGGGGGTTTCCAGTTTGGATTTTTCCAGGGCTTCTGTGTCAGATTTGTAAAAAGGACACCAGAAGAAGTTCGATTATAGTTCGTTCATTACCTGGTTTGTTTTAGGGTTATACATTAAGACGTAAGGGTCCTTCGTGAATATACTGCAGCACATCAAAATCCCTTTGAGGCGGATTAGGTTTCGTGCACAAATAAAATGGATATACAAAGTTTTAGAATATAATCGTAATGTAGTGTTTTCCAGACACTCAAACCAGAAAAAAGTAATTACAACAACGAAATTTCAGAATAATTGGAGATGTCCGAGAAAGTCATTGAGGAATTAATCGTTTAAAACATAGAAGACCAAACTGAGGATTTGAAATAAAAGAAAAGATGCGGGTATTCCTCTTGGTAAAAACATTGAAATGGCCATATTCGTAAGCATACATTCCCCAGTTTGAAGCAAGAAATACATATAATATTCTTAAAATAAAACAACTGATCTGATTCTGATTTAAAAAAGTAGCAAAACTGTTTCGCAATTGCAGAAAACTTTCAAACTTCAGTCTAAAAAAAGTTTTTCAGACCTACATCAATGCGGTAGTACGAGGGTGATCCAAGAGATACCTGGTCCAACAAAGAAAACATTTCGGAAAAAATATATTTATTTTTCAACATAATTTCCTTGCAGCTCTATATGCTTTTCCCAGCGACATTCAATGATACTTTTTCTATAACGAAAACTGTCGTTTCATTTGTTCGGACTTCCATTGTCGACTATGATTCTACTATGATTTGGAAAAAACAATTATATTAAGCAAAAAAACTGAAAATACAATAAAATGAAATACAAGCAACAATTGAAAATAAAACAATTAACGAGAAATGAAAATTGAAATCAAAAGATTTCAATCCAAGTTACTTCACAACGTTTCGATTGTTAGTATCTACAATTGTCAATCAAGAGTTGACTATTTATAGGTCATTCGAGTGCTTTCACCTATCTCCTCTTCCCTCTCATCGCTTCATCTGATTTAGCGGGAGCAGACCCTTAGGCGGAAGTTGGTCATTATCCACTTGACTATGGGTTTCCATATGTTGCGTATCTCTACGCTAGCTTGGCTAAATGCGTTGTTGAACAACATATATGTGACTTCATTGAATTTTCTCCTAAATCAGTTTCTCCTTGTGGATGATTTCAGCTTGAGGCCACTCGATGTAATGTTGATGAGTGTAAACATGCTCTGCTAATCCTAATTTGCTGGTTTCTCCATGATGTGTGTGTTTCTTGTGCTCGGCAATGCGAACTTCCAAAGGCCTCTCAGTTTCACCGATGTAGGATTCTATGCACTCGCAGGGTATACGGTAAATGCAATTCTTTGATTCGCAGTCCGCGTTTGGTGGCTGGTTTTCGTGAGGCTGCTACGGATAGTGTACCCAGTTCTGAAGGAGGATCTGATATTATACTTGGACCCAATTCTTCTTATGCTTTCCGACGATTCTCTGATGCAGGGAAGTCTCAAGTACTGGTTGTGACGGCTTCTCTTCCATGTGAGGCTCTTGCTATCTTCTAGCCAAAGTCTGTTCCACCTTTACTTTGGAGTAACCATTTCGTTGAAGGTCATTTTTGATGACGCCTAGTTCCTTCTCGAGACCTTCCTTCATATTACAGAGCCCTAAAGCACGGTCTAGTAGAGTCTTGATAATTCCCCTCCTTCTACTAAGTCTACCAGCTCATGCACTTTCAGTCGACAATCATTCAGTACCACTTTGTCGATTTTCTTCACCGATTCTGGAGTCACCTCATTTGGTCCACCACTGCGATGCACGCCTTGGCAGCTCGTACGGCCTCGTTTAAATTCTGCTATCCAATATTTTACTGTTGTGAACGAAGAAGCAGACTTACCGAGAGTAGATCCAGTTCAGCTTTTATATTGGTTGAGTTAAGACGTTTCAAATAAAAGTATTGTAGCACGACACCGAAAATGTTCGCTATTGATGGCTGCCAAACAAATACTAAACAACGCAGGGTCTCAAACTTGAAACGTATACTTTATAGATTGTGTACTTTCTAATAAACTGATATTTTTCAAACAACTACTGCCATCTCAAGGTCAGACCGGTTACTTCTGGGACCACCCTGGTATATTGTGCAAGCATAAAATTTTTGTAGACAGTTCTCAAGTGAATCATCATCTATAAAATTGCCTAAACATACTGCTATGTATTATGACTGTCAGATAATCGCAAACCAGTAACTTTTCAACAAAAACCTGATATAGTTCACAATTTTGTTAAGCTCTTCAACTTGCAAAAATTTAATTGGGTTAAACATTGGCCTTCATTATTCAGTACTTGTCCATGATTTTCACAATTATTTCCCAGCTTAAATTCAGGATTCAACACATTTTGACTGCCAATTTTCAACAAATAAAAACAAAGTCCAAGTGACATGCTGTGGCTCCTGAAAATCTGGAACTACCGTTATGTCGGATACACGCAAATTTTTGGAAGAGTGCCGCGTATTTCGAACATTGCTGACATATTAGTATGAGATAATAGATATAGAAAATATTGGGTTAAATTATGGAGTTTTCTAAGTCCTGCCATTGCGGATTGCACTAGTTAATAATAATAATGATATTTATTAACCATTTGGAATAATACAGTGAGTGATACAATGGATAAAATCAGTGAATAAATCAGCTTAGACCCACGAAATGGAGAATTCCAATTGTTTGTGAGGGAGAAATAATACACAAAAACGAATATAAGTACACATATTAACAAAACAAATTTGTATAAAATTGAAATATAAAATGTATACGGAATAGTACAACTTGTGTGAATGTTAGATGACTGACAAAGTTGAAGAAGAGTCCTTTTTAATTTATGGGTATGCAGTCAACAAGGGGATGATAAAATATGAAAACTCTTTTTTCTGTTCTAGCTTTCGAGTCTTTATTGGCTCTTCATCAGGAACTCTACAATGAATTGATACAATCACTTGCCGAAATTTGTGAAAAATTCAATTCAGAATTTTAAAAAATTGTCAATTCCTCTTTGACTCCATTATAGTCTCCATGATAGTCCATGATTTAATAAAAAATTGTGTTTTCTAATAATTTAATCAATCAATATATAATGTTAACTTTTTATATTCATGTTGTTTTTACCAAGAGTGTTTGTCGTTTGTGATATGTTATTTTTTTTTAAATATAGGCAAGTGAAAGGGACTTCCAACCTCACCTTCGTAAGTTTCACACCTTTAACAATTTGCCAAACAATATTAAAATCAATTTCATCAATTCACTGTAGAAGTTCTGACGAAGAGCCAATAAAGACTCGCAAGCTAGAAAAGAAAAAGAGTTCACTTATTTTACCACCCCTTTGTTGACTGCCTACCCCAAAATTAAAAAGGATTCTTCTGAATAGTACAACTATATACAATATAAGATACAATGTGTGTCGATACGAGAAATGAAACATTAAGTAATACAAAGACATTGATTAGTATCTGTAAACATACTTTTCAAACTAACAGATACTGCTGAGCATAAAATCATAAAATAAAATTATAGAATAAAATCATTAGGGTAAATATGAAAGTTGCAGAAAATACCTAATGTTCTCAATTATATTTCTTGTTTCTTTCCGTGGTGTTTTTCTTAATAAGATTTTAAGTTGTCTTCACACGAAGTAACCAATATTGCTTGTTTGTTTCGTCTGGAATACCTATATCAGATTAGATTTGTTCTTATATTGTACGATAGCTAAATAAAGAATACAACAAGTTTCTTTATTAGGCACTCAATGTGGTGGTATCCCATCTGAAATGGCAATCAATCATTATACCTAGATACTTGATTATCTAAAAAATACCAATTGATGGTATGAATTTATCCATGAATTGATATATTCCTAAGAAATGGAGGTTAAAGAGAAATATAACACTAGCATTTAAGTAACTGAAGATAACCTATCCGAATTGCAATATTCTTGGTCTTAGCCTCTACCAAAGTAATCGATCACATTGGAATAAATGTATGCAAAACCGTTATAAATGCAAATATCACTTTTAAATTTCTTTCATTTGGTTTTTTAACAATGGACAAAAGCTTAGACAGCCTTTTGTTCCGGCTTTATACGGTATATAACTCGGTTTCGATACAACTAGTTGCTTAGCGCTGCCTATTCAGACCTCCGGCGTAGATTAAGTTGATTCAAACTGGGTTGAGTAACAAGACGTATTTCCGGATCCGGAAGGCTGTTGTAGGTCAGGTAGAGGATTACTGGATCCGGTTAATACGACGGGGTGAAAAAAAATCGTTCCTTCTGAACTTCCTCTGATCTAGCCACTATCTAGTGTCTATCCTCGCAACTGGAAAATTCCAGAGGTATACACATTTTTACGTCTACATTATATTTAAATTTTTTTCAAATATCAATATACCATGTGTGATATATAATTTGTGAGGTCTCGTCAAGTAAATCATTATCCCAAAATATGAGAGTATTCCCAGTTCACAATTCAAAATGTAGAAGTAGACTTTCAGTGAAGATGAACCCCACAAATTTTCCGAAACGATGAAAAATAGGGGACACACTTTCATGGCCTACTGGACATTTGCAGATCCCTTTTTTTGTTTCAATGGCAGAATAACATGGGAAATGAATACATTACTTGAAATGTATCGTTAAGAGGAATATCTGTGAAATCTGAACTCATGGAGAAGAAAAATCGGAATAGTCAGTATAGGTTTTTGGGGCGTAAACCAGGCGTACATGCCAACATTTTCTTCATTGACTATAAATAATACAATTCAAGATACTAAACGCACAACAACTTCAACATGTTTTCAAGTCGTCTGTCTGAAGGTTAGAAAATAAGTTTTTGATAATGGTCGTATTTAAATAACCACCATGATCACCCGAACCCACTCTTCTAGATTTTCCTTAAATGCAAAATTTTGAGCAATGCTGATGTTCAGAATTTATACTTAATTCTTTTTCGATCCTCGTTTCCTCCATTTTGTTAGTATATTACAATTTTTCTCGATATTGATTTTTTTTAATATGTTTTCCTGTAGAAACAATAAAAAATATGGACATTTGTTGAAAAAATAGTTATATAATTTAATGGCGATTTTCAGAACAGAAACAACATGAAATACATATCTTGATGTCTTTATTTAAAAAATTGATGATGATACGAAATATCACATAAGAAGTATATATGGAACAGTACAAAATGTTTTTTTGAAAGCTATATAGACATTTGTTTTCAATACCTCACGTAGGAAAGATTTCCAGCAAGTCACAATGAATACATACATACCTAAACATACGCAATGAATCAGTACAAGAAAAATTGAATTATCACAATTCTAGTAACACTATCAGAAAAAAAAGACACAAATGAGTAAATACTAAAAAAATGAAAATAATTGAAAAAGTATATTCAAAAGCAAAAATACCAGCAGCAAAATTTACCTATATGACAACCCATTCTTGTAATAATACAGGTGACAAAGTCTATATTCGTTAATATATTTGACTTATGACAAGTTCTTTATGACTTACATTTTTCAGCTCACTTGGAAGTTTATTGAACAAGTTTGAATCAAGGAGATTACTACCTAAATGATGTATAGAGCCTATATACAGGTTAATGTCAGATGATTATTATTCCTTGTGTAATAGTCATGTAATTCTGAATGAGTTCCACATTGGCAATAATCTTATGAATATATATTCAGTAAACAGAATCTTATTTTGTGATAAAACAAACTTTAAGAAAAATGAAGAAGTTGAAAAACGTAATACCTTCTCTATACATTCACGAATTAACACCAAAATTAATCAATGTGTTCCGAAAAAATTATTTCAAAATCTCCAAAACGAATGTCACAATGTCTGAATCATATAGTAAACTCAAAGTTCCAATTTCAAATAAACAAAAATCCAATTCAGCATACAAAATTTCTTGTATGGATTTTTCAAAACTCTGAAACATATATAGCACAAACATTTAAAACTCGCAGTCTTCGCATTACTTCACATAAGGGCGACTGCACACGAAATATCGATTTTTAGAAGAACACTCAATGATTGAAAAAACTGAGATTGGAAATCTTAGCAAAATTTACACATTCCAACTAAAATATGATAAAGAGAATGAAAGATCAAGTATTATTCAGAATTTTCCCACTTGACATTGTCAGTCAAATTTCAATAAATTTCGTTATTTTTTTTTTATTCGTTTTCAAGTCATTTTATATTTTATTCTCACGTTATATTTTCACCAAATATATCATCTTATTATTGTAGTTGCCCTGGCGAAGGACAAATACATATATACCAAAAGCTTGACATGTAACAAATAGTTTTCGCTGTGACAGACCAGATAAATAGATGAGTACTATTCTGATCATTCCCAATTTGATATCAATTTAAGAGCCACCTGTATACAGCTGTTTCAGCCTGTTAAGCATCATCAGTACCGAACAGGCGATCCTCGACTGGAAACAAAATGTGAAGAACGAAGAAGAGTTCTTGATAAAAATAACTGCGTAAATGCATGCGAGACATAAGTGGAACCACCTATTGGTGTGACACCCAAGTCAACTTGCCATAAATGGACTATACAACACTACATTTACATAAATTATTAACGTAATAGGCCCCAGAGCGACCCTTGAGGAACTCTATAATTGACCATCGGAAACATAGATTTTTTTTCATAACAGTACTCTTTGAAAAAACAAAATCCAGCAATTTTTTTTGTTAGATTATTTCAAGAACGGCCATGGATACTCATGATTTTTGTTGCCCCTACACAACTTTAATTTCTCCTCCTCTTTTCGGAATAAAAATATTAAGATCAAGTAAAAAAAATCAGTCTGTATATTTCCCGGAGAACCATTTGAAATATCAAGCCTTATTTTCAAAATAAACAAAAATATACAATAAAACACACTATCTGATATTCAAATATCCTTCAAAATTCATTTCTCACACGTCTCAGATATATAAGAATCTCCGGAATCAAGTAGAATCTTGCTGTGAAAGAAAAATTACAAAAAATACATGCAATATCTATATGAAACCGTTTAAAAAGCTGATTTATTCCTTGTTTCACAATCCAATTACAGGAATCAACTAACACTGACATTAAAATATTTCTTATTGCACCAACACGATAACATTAATCAAGTAGTTGAGATACGAATACACAAAATCAGGCTCCAATCAAATCAAACGACATAATTTACCTGTTAATATCCCGCATTCTTCGCTATAGGTGGAGCATCCGGCAAATTTTTCTCACAAAACAAACACCAGCAAATCTTCGGAACTAACTTATTTTCAAGATATCGTTCACGCTCAATCGCCCGTCCTGCTACCACTGACCGTCGCGTCGCTAGTTGGCGAGTCAATCGAGGATTTATTTTCAGTATCCTTTCACACCGATTCGACCGAATCTACTCCGTTCCACTCTTACTCTGGCTCTTCGCTCACGGTGGAAACGAAGAAATAAGAGCCCCTGCCGCCGCATACAACATGTCGCAGGAGAAATATCGCTGTTGTGAACTTGAAATCAAAAAATAGTACGGTAGATTTTGGTTTTTTTTCGTCCACGCCTTTCGAGTCTCTCTCTTGCTCAGTATTGCATAAAAGTTTGTTAATACAGATGGACCGTAACGAAAATTCACCCAGTTCTACCAAAAAGCCAGTATTTTAGGAAATGCAGAACACTGGTTAGCTCAGTAGAGATTCAAATAATACAACTTATTTTGTTGTAAGGAAAGAACATTTATATCAACTGACTGTAACTATAATAACAACCGCCATTAACAAACTGAGCAAGGTACAAAGACTCGCTTGTTTGGGAAATGATAACCGTACTAACAGCTGTATTGGAGACACTCCTAAATCTTCCTTCTATAGATCTTGTGATAAGGGCGGATAAAAAGAAATTTTGGAATAATTGGGAGAACTAGGTTAGGTTAGGTCGAAAGTGAGTGGGTCTATTCGACCCTCAACCGCAACCCGCAAGGATTTATCGTGGCTCACACCTATTCACACTCGATAAATAAACCCAGCTTCTTAACGAAACGATTAGTTTGTATAGTGAGTGGTCTTTCAGGTCGGATGGTAAGAGTACGGCTCTGCCGAACTCTAAAAACCTGATTAGACAGTCCGAGTCTCTGAATATGATTATTCAAATGACAGTGACCGGTAAGAAGGACTGTTAGACATCATTGTTCATCCCTACTGTAAGTCCAACAACTGTTTGGTATCAAGCTTCGAAGAGTGAATAAACGCCTTGGGGTTTGCCAATTCTGAAAGATTCTGCCAGAAATCCATAGATCTTCTTGCTATCCAGGTGATCAATCTTTGTTTGGCAAACCTAAAACGATGCCAATGATGCTGCTTGCAGCACCCTCCTTTGCATTGAGGTATCGTATATGCAATCTTGCAATGCACAAGAAATATTAATTCTAGGCCTCAACAAAATGAGCGGATCTCATGTGCTACGGATCATCAACTCCATGTGGCCTATATATGGACCAGCTGTGGAGGTAGCAAAATTGTTGGTACACAACCAGATGAGGAAGCTGGTCTATGAGAAAAATAGAGAGTATTAAAAAAATATATCTGGAAATACACACAGAAAAACCTTAATGAAAAGACAGTTAACAGAGAGGATGAAAAACCTGTTTCAATGAAGCCAGAGTCGTCTCAGAACAATTCACTGGTCACTTTCCATTGAGAGGTTATTTCCGGAGATCTCAACTGCAGAAAATGCTCTTCATAATTTATGCGAATGTGTAGCTCTGGAGATCTGTAGACTACCTACATTATGTACAGAAGAATATGACAAACATTCAACAAGAGACAAACTAGTACAAGGAACTGGAGTACTAAAATAATGGAAATACAAACGCAATAAGCCCATGAGATTACAGACTTGGGAGAAATGGTAAAAACTGACTGTTTAACGTATATCTCCTTCGAATACTAAGGCGATAATACCTGGCTGAATACGTAATAAAGGTTGATACATTAAGTTAGATAACATACTATAACAAAAGACTAATTCATCCAATTCTCCGGCCAACCCTTTTGCTACAAACTAGATAGCTGGAACTGTACAAGGAAGTAGCAGGATCTGTCAGGCGAGTGGATTTCGGAAATCCTTCGCTCAATGATAAAAAGACCTGAAGGATACAATATGACCGCTTTCAACATCTTAATGGAAGCATTTCTGAAGCAGTTAGCCAAATGTACTATATAGTGACACGATAAGCAATGGCCGTGAATGCTCGAAAACTCCTACTCCATATAAAGCTAAATTTTTGTCCATACTGTTTATAGAAGGTCACCTGATTTCAGTTTCTCATCACTTTTGATATGGAGAAGCAGTTTCTAAATACTCTTGATAGATAGTAAGAATAGAGTACAGTAACTAACTCCTCAGCTTGGGAAATACCATCATCTTTGGTTAAGGGATGGTTTTTCTTAGTTCGCCGAAGAAATCAACAAGTTCGTTTCTGTTTCAGCGTTTGATGCGGCTTGATTGGTTCAAAACTTGTTAGTTTGTTCTTTTATGATGACACTGTAACTAGTGGAAGATATATTCATTTAATACCGAAAATTCTCAATAATTCCTTAAACAAACAGGAACAGGAACAAAATTTGCATTTTCAACAAGACGGCGAATCTATTCATAAACAGATAAGACCATTTGGTCATATTACATGGCCAGCCAGGTCAGCAGACCTGAACCAACTGGATTACTCCTTGTGGGGTCATCTGAAGAACCAGTACAATACAACGAAATTACGAAAACATCAACGATTCAAATTGCAGCTGTGGAAAAGATGAATTAAATGAATGAATGAACCATAGTAAAAACAGTTTGAGCAGTTGAGAAACGTGCCAAAAATGTTTTGAACAGGGTTATGTAAAACAAAATTAAGTCTGGCAGCACTAAAAATGCTACTAGTTTGCTTAAACCATTTGGATAACACTTCGTGATGAATTAGAGTACTATTGTATTCTTATCATTTATGCTTCTAAGGATATTATCCATCCCTCGTAGAGGAGATGGGCCATGAGAGCTGAAAATATTGCTTGAAATTATCCCCCTTGAAAATTAAATGTGTTTATTCTTATTTCTAGGAAGGAATATATTAAAAGTGGGGAGGGAGCATGTGGGATTACAATGGACCTCTCTCTCTCTCCTGATAGAACAGGGCGCTTAAGCGGAAAAAATATTTGCAGTTACTTTCGCCGTAATGGTGGCTACTTATCAGCTTTACTCTTTATTTTTTGTGCCTTTCATGAACGATTATATTGCCAATGATATACTATGTAAATTAGCAATAGACAACAACGCAAGACATGAAATTCTGCAGGGTTCACTAGGCACATATTGAATAATCAACAACCAAGAAACTGAACCATAAAATAAATTCCACAACGAAACACAACTCCATAACTTTCTCAATTGTTCAGAGATATATGGTGAAACTTCATTGTATACAATTGTAGAGCAGAATATTTACTTTGGTCTTAAACTTAAATGAAAGGAAAACATTTAAACCCGCGAATCCTCGTACTTTCTGGAAATGTAATTTCAACCGCTTCCCGCAAATTTCCCAAACCACAGGAAACACTGTGGGAAGTCAGATGCAACGATAATTAGATTTAGACTCAAGCGGAAATCCACCAAAAGGTTTTCATATCGAATTTGATATAAGTATGAAAACATATGCATCTGTAAGTCGATATTTATTATCTTCATGAATACCCAAGCAAAAATCTTGGATACAGAGTGGACATTGAAGCAGGACTGCGAGGGAAAAATTTTTCACGAAAATACGAGTATTTTTTAAATATTCCAGTAACCATCTCGTGTTTGATAAACATTGGATTACACTGTTCATGAAAGAGGTGTTGTAAATACTTTTCAACCCATTAAGCCCATGGGTTTTGACTGTAGATTGTATCACTGGTCTAATTTTGTTGTAGATGATGATTTTTCAAACAATGTTTTCCAAACAATATATTGAAGTGGCTGCAATCATATATGAATGGGCGTAAGATGACTGTCAAATATGACTCTACCATGTCCAATGAACGAGAAGTGACCCTAGGAGTTCCTCAAGGTACAGTCCTAGGACCTTTACTTTTTGTATTATTTGTCAACGATCTTCCAGAGCATGTTAAAAATGGCAATATAACTATGTTTGCTGATGATACCACAATAACTGTTGCTGGGCCTACACTGGATGATACATTAATCAAAGCGGAAGAAATTATCAAAAAATTTACACTGTGGTGCAAACAGAATCGTTTAATATTAAATACTTCCAAATCGGTATCAATGAAATTCTATAATAGAAAAAGTAACACCCTTGATGAAATTAATTATATTGATGATATAACCATGACTCATGATGTGAAATTTCTTGGAATTCTGTTAGATGAACAGCTAAACTGGGATCTGCATATTAATAGTATCTGCAATAAACTGAATGCATCATTTTTTGCAATTAAACAAATGAAAAACCTTGTAGATAAGCAAAGTCTTCTAAGCATATACTTCGCATTGGCATACTCACATATTTCCTTAAATATCCTGTCTTGGGGGTGCGGTAGAGATATTAACAGAATATTTGTTGCTCAAAAACGAATAATAAGACTTATCTTTGATCTAGACTATAGAGCCAGCTGTAAGCCAGTTTTCATAAGAGAACACTTATTATCTGTTCCTTGTATACACATATTTAAATGTGTGAATTATGTAAGAAATAACTTACTATCCTTTGAAACGAATGCATCAGTGCATTGCCATGCTACACGTCATGGTGGTCAGATAAGAGTACCAATTCACAAAACCACAAAATTTAAGAGCTCACCTCTTTATAATGCAATTACGCTTTACAATAAACTGCCTTCCTCAATTAAGGCGATTGAATCGAATAGCATGTTTAAAAATAAAAGTAAAACTCTTTTGACTGAAAAATGTTATTATAGCCTGCAGGAATATTTAAATGACGCAATGAACTAATAGAATTTTATACATCTTTTTTAAATAGATTTACTATTATTATGGCTTATAAGGTATTCATTTTCACTTTCAGAGAGGAACGATGCTCTAATTAATTATTTTTTTCCATTGACAGTGTCTGAAGACAAATTCCCTAACAGATAGACTGACAGAAGCAGAGCATTAAATGGCCTCCGAGACCACCAGATTTGACTCCCTTGACTATTTTTCTTAATTTTGGAAAATAACTTTTAGAGCTTGCATTAATGGAACTATTTTCATTCCATGATAAAAACTCGATGGTCAATCCTCAAGTTGAAGTGACTATCTTATGATAACTCACGAGATAGAAACTCAAATCAAGTCAGGTATTCATTTTGACTCTCAGAGAGGAACGATGCTATACCTTATTATGTTTTTCCATTGACACTGGTCAAAGATAAATTCCCGAACACATAGACTGACAGAAGCAAAGCATTAAATGGCCTCCGAAACCACCGGATTTGACTCTCTTGACCATTTCTCTTAGTTTTGGAAAGTAATTTTGAGAGCTTGTATTATTAAAAACGTTTTCATTCCTATCTATCTATCTTATGATAACTCACGAGCTAGAAACTCAAGTTTAGTCACGAATTCATTTTCACTTTCAGAGAAGAACGATGCTCTACTCGATTATTTTTTGACATTGAGAGAGGTTAAAAAAATGCCGAACAAATAGACTGACAGAAGTAGAGCATTAAATGGCCTCTGAGACCACCAGATTTAACTCTCTTGACGTTACTCGGGGTGGTAGTAAATAAATATGTACATATGCATATAAATTAGTAGAAAATGACATCCATCATATCAATGCTATTCACAATCATCAATTTCTACTACTTTCTCTTCATAAAAATCCTTGATGTAAATAGTAAATGAAAGATTTTCAACGTACCTGAGATCGGTGAACAGAGCTGGAATGAGAAGGGGAGCTGTCCTGACTATGATTGGATTCTATATAAGACTGAGTCATCGTATTTTGACCTGTACCGAGACTTTGTCGCTTCGCTATCTCCTTCTTCTTTCCTTCTGCAGCTGCTTTCATGGGATCGTAGCTCTTTCTCCTTTTCCAATTCTGGAAGTCTACCTCCCGACTGGATAGAGATGAATTACTTCGCGCCCCGCCGTGTTTTTTGCCTGAAACAATGAAAAGCATCCAAAATGGTCTAACACGAGTAGATTGTAATAATAATAATAATGATTATAAAAATAATATTTATTTACCCCTTCGGGTACTGTTACATAGGCAATTATTCATACAGTGCATTTCTTTAAATGTCCCCTCCCTTTTATTTTTTAAAAGGGGCAACTCAAAAAATTGAAATTTGGGATAATGAAATTAATGCATAGCAATGTTATTTTTGGATGGTATCCTTCAAAAAAACTTTTTATAATTTCTGTGACTACGTTAGTTTGAAGCACCTTGTCAACTTGTTTTGTATGTTACAACATTAGTTGTAAGTTTTTTAATTTAAGTTTAAAGTTCGTTAACTTCAAGTCTGACAAATGATTACATTAAGGGAGATGCATGAAATAACAGTTTTATAAATGACTATTTATGAAGATAAAACCCGAACACAACAGGAAGTAGCTCGCTTATTTTTTCCTAATTTACCGACAATATCTCAAGCAACAATAAGCAAAATAAACAAGCAGTTACGCGAGCTTGCTTATGTGGGGCAGATAAAAAAAGCACCAGTCAATGCAATGAGTGATGAACTGAAATTAGATGTGATGCTTGATTTTGAGAAAAATCCTGATACATCGAGTAGATCCACTACATTCATCGATAGTAAACATATTGAAAGAAAATAAAATGTATCCCTATAAAATGATACCTACTCTGGAGCTCATGGAATACGATGTTGATAGAAGAACTTATGTTTGTGAGCAAATGATGGACATGTTGGATAACAGTATCATCCAATTAGAAGAAGTTGTTTTCTGATGAGTCACTTTGTCTCTTAACGGTCATGCTAATCGGCAACTGGTCAACGGAAAATCCTCACTTGATGAGAGAAGAACACACGCAGTACCCTCAAAATGTAAATGTTTGGGCAGGGATTGTAGGAAACCATATATTTGTCCCTTTTCTTTGGGGGCAGCTTGAATGGCAATAATTATTTGGCACTATTTCAAAATTACGTCATTCCAAATTTAGCAAATTTTTATCCTGATCCAGGAAACCTTCAAGTTCCAGTGGATACGATACGGTTTCAGCAGGATGGAACTCCATCACATTACCTAATGTTCGGCAATACCTCGATGCAAATTTCCCAATCGGTGGATAGGAAGGCGAAGATCGATTGAATGGCCAGCGCGATCACCTGATCTTCCGTCATTAGATTTCTTTTTGTGGGTATATGTGAAGAGAAATGTGTACAAAACTAAACCTTCAGATTTGAAAGACTTGAAAGAACTAATAACGCTTGCGATAGGTCGGTCACGCCTGATATGTTAAATAACCCGTAACTACAACTCACATAAATATGTTACATAACCACTACAACTGGGTCTCTGGGACCCGTTACAAAAATAAGCAGAAAAACTGAACTATTCTGCTAAAATTTATTTCAAAATGAAAACAAGTATTCTATGATATTAATGTTAATCCATATCAAGTATAAAAAAAAATCACAAACAATTTGCACAAATTGCTTTTGCACATTGCAAACACATAGTTTTTTTGCATATGTCGCAACTATGGTTGGTTTTACGGTCGTTCTTCGATGGACATACAGAATATCTTTTTCTTTTTGACCTGGAAACTTCAGCAGGTAGCTCATCAGGGCATTCTGGATCTATATTGAAGATATCGAAGGCTGTATCTCGTAATATCATCAAATTGCCACTTAATTTCATTGTCTGTATCGGGATCGCTTATTTCCTCAAACTCCATTTCTTCAACATCACTTGCATTTCCATAATCGTATATCTTCAATAGCACGCAACCGATCTCCTTCATCATTCGAAACATCATCTTTGTTTTCAATGTCGTTCCAAAATTCATCATTATCTACTATTTTCATCAACTCTTCACCCGATAACGGTATATTAGCCTTTGTATCTAAGAAGAGTTAGTCTTTGTTAGTTGAAAACAATAATAACAAATCAAAATTGTTTCTTTACCTTTTATGAAGTCACACAGAAACGTTGAAAGTACCCACGAGTCCCGAGATAAGGATGTTGCCAAGAAGTTTGCGGTGAACATTTTGAACATCTACTTCGTTAACATCCACTGTTCTTTTTCGTATTCTACATTTCATTGAGTTTTGCATTACATTTTATTTTTTGAGTGTATTTTATCGAATTTCGGTAACCACATGATTTTAATTTATTTTATCTTAATTGCTGAAAGCGATAACATTTTTGAATAGAGAATGAATAGACCTTTCAAACGATATATCACAAACCTATACTTCCCATTTAAAAAATTGAGGTTTGTACCTTGTCATTCGAAGGGGGTCAAATTATAATTTACATTTGACGTGTTTGGGATTTTTTAAAATATGTATAATAACCGAATTAATGAATTTACTCCATTAAGCTTTTACACACTGTATAATGAACTCATTGCTTATAAATTGTTTTCTATTTTATAGGTTTTGATAATTGCTGTATTATATATCACTACTTCATGTACATATTTTGTTTTTTAATAAGAATGCTTTTGTAATATTTAATTGTACAACTTAGGTTAAGTGTGAGATTAGCCTTAGGTTAAACTTCGCCTATTTTATATACAGAAAGGAAATGAAGACGATTTATTTTGTTTTAACCGTAGTGTGCGCTAATCAGGCCCTATCCCCCGAAGCCCCGATACGTTCGGGAGGGCGCGCCAGCATTATCAACGAATGACCACTCCCAACACCGTGGGGTAAGTGAACATTGGGTCCTAGAATAATGTGCCCTGAGCAAGCGCGGCGAGCCAAGAATGACAGCCTTCTGCATCTGTGCGGCTAAGATTTCTACCTTAGTGCGGCAAGCCGGTATGATTTTAAGATTCGAGAGTAGAGAGGACATCATTCCACCAAGGAATAATCAAAACAACCATCTTGTCAGAGTGATCTGGATAGAGTCTGCGAAGTTCGAAGAGAAAATCTTGATATTTTATCCGTTTTTCCTCCTCTTTTCTGACGATATTCGTCTCGCCAGGAGC
>WOGP01001701.1:0-18356 GCA_015342065.1 Leptinotarsa undecemlineata | reverse complement strand
CAGATAATATTTTTTCAAACTATATGTGAGAAATCCTTTATTCATACAAGCACTTTTGTAGAAACCTACAGCTTTAAAAGTAGTCTGACTCTGCCGCAATACCATCACTCCCAGAACTAAGTGTTTCTTAACAGTTTCATAGGGGTTATATAGTAGATAAAATACGTTGACATGCTTGCTACTGATACCAATAATTTATTTTATAGCACGACGCCTTTTTGAATGATAGCGATCCGGGATACTGAAATTAGATGAGTTGTTGAAAATTTTAACTACCGTACATATAGTGATATTTACAGCTGTAAAATACAATAATATTATAACATTATATAAGTTAGAATAAAGTGAGATAAGTTTGTGATTAGAAAATTATTACTTATGACAGACTGAATTTTTGTATAAATGATAATTTTATCGAAAACCTTTATAAATGAGTGGTGCGCTTGAATTTTCACAATAATAGACTATATATTTGTCTAATAAAATTTCATTTGCAGTAGAAAAATCAATCTTTGAAACACAAACAATGTCTTTAACAGTTCAATGAGTGCAAAATTGAAATTTTGAAATAGCTTCAACCTCTTTATTTCTTAGATTTCAGTTGGTGACATATCAATTATATTTTCCTAGTGTCCAATACAAAATAACTTCTTGCGTCTTCAAGAAAACTTATTCAATATTTTTTCATTTAATTGTTATCGTTTTCGGCTGTATTATATGTTATAACGCCTACTTGGAACTACTAAAAACTCTAATAAAACTATCTTCTGATTATTTTATAAGTATCGCTTAAATATGTTGCAAAAGTACAGTAATAAAAGTCTTTACAAAACTATTATTCAAGAGTGTTAGACAAATTTTATAGTAACTACCAAAATGTTTATGAAAATGTTTTGTAGTGTTTGTAAAAGGCCTTACAAAATATTGATAATAACCATAATGTTTCATAAACAACAATTTGACAATTTTAAATTTATAACAGTTTTATAAACACATTGAAAACATTTCTGGGAGAAATGTAGTTTTATAATGTGTTCCTCCGAAACGTTTCCGCAACTATTATAAAATACAAAATTGCTAGTTGGGATCATGTTGATTATAATTAATTTTATTTAGAAATTTGAAATTTGAAAAATTCAAGATGGTAACAAAATTCTAGAAATTGTATATATTGATAATTATACAGAAGTTGATGAAATGAAATTGTGGATAAAATGATGAGGAAAGCATGTGGAAACAATTGATAAATATACTATTGAATGAAACATTCATTAGTAATTATTAGAGAGTTGATCAATTGAAATTCAGCTTTGCAAAATTTTCCTGACTTCAAAGTCTGCAGACATAAACTCACGAACCCCGTACAAAATCACGCACGGCCCGAAATGGTCGGCGAAATGCAATTCATTTCACTTGCAAATCGCTCTCCGTTTCAAACTATTCATTATTTCTTACTTTGAAATAGACATCTAAACTCTGAAACCTTTCTACTGGGGCACGGAATCAATAGGTTTGCTTTTAGAGACTAATGTGACAACGATATATGTATACTTGCGAAGTAATGGTTATTGCCACTGAAACATTTGGACTATTTTCCCTAACTGGATACTATAGAGTGAAATATCTCACTTGGAGTTTAGAAGTGTATTATCCGAAATTGTTCCTATCAAATGGGGTTCTCGAAGTTTTCTAGCAGGATGCTTTCAGTAGCTTATGGAGAGGAATCGTTTGTCTGAGCACGAAAAGTCTTCTGAAAAACTTGGATTATGTTATTTTGCATTTTATTATACCTACATGCCAAGCCTACAGGAGTATTGATTTGTGCCATGCTCTATAATCAAATATGTTCAGAAATAGTTGAAACTTATAAGTTAAGGCGATGAGGTGAAGACTAACCTTGATGCTACTGATAATAATATAATCATTATAATCATTTCAATTGTTCATATTGAGTCTATTGTGCACTCAACTGTTACAGGTACAATCTGTATCCTATATCTGCTGTGACTAACATCTTGATTCGATCATTTCATAAGTGACTACATCATGCCAGAAGTTGAGTTCAGTGAAATTGCCATTTTATTCTAATAGACGTATAAATTCTTTATTTCATAAAAATGACTTCGTAGCGGGTGAAGATGTAAAATGATGACAAAAAAATATTTCTCTCACAGACTGGAAAGTAATGAATTAGTGATCACTGATCAACCAGAAAAAAGTTGTGAATGAATATCCATCAACAATCAACCTTAGCACCAAGCGAAATACTTTAATAAAGCAGAAGAAATGAAATGGAAAATTCAAGTCTTTTGCAATTTTTAAACAATTCCATGTTTTTCATGTTAAGTTGTTGAATACTCATATGATTCTGAATCATATTTTGTAAGTGAGGAAATAAAGCATTCAAATTCAAAACCGACGCAAATGAATCAGTAAAGTATTAATAAAATCTATCAACAATAAATATGACATCTATATGAACAACTTTGGAAAAAAATTTCTGATCCATTGGTAGTTAAAAAGTAAATTACAAATATTGAATTTCACTTCAAGAAATCATTCCTTGAAAGCCTCGAGAGAATCATAAATGTAAGAAGTGTTAAAATTGTATCAAGTAATGAAGAAAATAATACCGATGATCAGTTGATGAGTGGAGGAGAGTAGAGTAGATTCAATTTATCATTTTACATACAAGTACATTCATGGCAAATTACAAAGTTTTCAAAGCAATTGAAAGTAATATGTAGAAAAACAGAGAAGCAAAATTATTCACGATGAAAACGTTGTGAATAGATGGATTTATCAAATTAATTGTGGTGGACCCAGCTATTTCTGTAAACTTCTCAATTTCAAACAAGAAACGTCTTGAAAGTGTGTATGAAGTTGTTGAATGATGAAGATTCAATGCTAGGATGAAGCAGGTTATACAGATTCAATGATTTTTTCGACATATCGCTAACCTCGGCATAGGTGGATTCAATAAATATGCAGATCATGTGGCATAATTATGGTTTTGACGATGCTTCGGAAACTCATTCATAGATCTGCGAATTCTCAATAAACTAGGAAATATATACAGAGGAAAACAGAATGAAAATCGGACGACAATATACCCAAAAACCTGCATGGGCAAACATTCTCATAGCTTTTTCTGGCATTCATCGAGACACTTTATCCAAGGAAGCGGCTGGATTGAGAATTTCAGGACCCAGTGACACCTACGGCCTGATGACTTCGACAATTGCAGAACCTCATATTCATGCTCAATTCCTGAAGTGATGGGACAATGGGCGCCGAAGAAATATCTGACGATGACCACAAAAATCTGCGCTCAATAGTAGGATTTCTGACTGGCCACTGTCAACTAAGGAACCATCTCCATAATAGATGGCTAGTGGAGACACCTCCATGCTGGATGTGTGAACAGAAAGATGAAAACTAACAGGCATGTTCTATGCGAGTATCCTACTCCTGCCGATATAAAAGAGATGTCTCCTAGTGACCTGCCCACCTTCCTGGAAACGACAGAATGGACGATGACCCAAGAGGACAACTCTTCGGAAAGATATACAATGGGTTACATGGAGACGCATGTTGAGAACATGAATCTCAGATTTGTTTGTGAAAGTCTTCAGAATGTAGTTCAATCATCATAAATAATGGATTTTCAAAATTTGCGTTACCATAACAAAATCCGGACAATTTTTTTTAGATTGAGTGTGGTTTCGAACGAAAAGTCATTCATTCATGAGGGAACATGCAAATGAACAGAGAAATTCATTACACATATTTTTAGGTCAGTATTCGGTGCAATTATTTTTCTCAATCGACATGTTTTTCATTCACTTCGATATCCCTGACTACAATGGAAACACTCGGTTAGTCGCATTAATTCTCCATGAATTGCCTGCAAGGTTCTTACTCAATTAAAGTTTCATGGTAATTTGAATCCAATATGATTCATTCGAATATAATAATTAATTCGTTTTGTCGTTCAATTATACATGTGACTGATGACTGTTGGTAGAAATTGACAGGGTAATAAAAATTTTCATTTCGATTTGTCATATTGAATAATGATTTAGAATTAAATATTATGACATGCAATTACTTTGTGCTCAATTATGGAAATGAAACTAATTGTCTTTCAAATATTTATGTCGATATTTTCATTTCAGTTTTTAACAATATGAATGGTTATGACTAATGAAACCAATATTTATTTCAGGATTTTGAAATAAATTGCTTGTTTGATTGAGATAGAAAGGATTACTTCCAGATATTCATTTAGACCTCATGGCATTTGAAGGGTTTCATTTAATAGCTTTCAAAAATGTTTGATTTCCGCAGTAATTTCGTAAAAAATGAGTTTAACCCCGATACTATTAGGTGAAAGTGATGCGCGCAAAATATGGAGGGTGGAGGTAAATTTAACAAAACATTTTGAGAGGTTTCATAATTCAGATAATCATCACATTCATTATCTTTCCTGAATAAACGCCGCACAAAAACGTGTAATGATCATAAATGTCTGTATCACTTTGATGAAACTCTTTTTAACATCAACAAAGATCGTCTATTCTATCATGTCGTAGAAATTAGTTGGTGCAGACATCTTGAATCTCTATTGATGATGAAGGAGTTCAAAATTATCAAAATTGCACTTTTCCAGTAAAAACAAACTTTCGAAGGTTATCAACCCTCTCGGGAATACAGAAAAATTGTTATGACAGTTTAAAAAAAAGTCATCACGTACGAAAGATTTTATATCATCAACCCTGTTTATTCGAAAACCATGAGACCAGAAAATTTGAGCTGAGTATTCCGGAAAAAATACAACCTGAAATCTTTGGAAAAACATAACTCACAAAAAAATAGTATTTCAAATAACTTATCAGAAATGTTAAAAATTATCTATGTAAGAATACCTTCTGAAAAGAGTGCCTTTGTTAATAGAAATTGTATTGTAAAATAAAATAGGGGGTGTAACCATTTGGAATCAAGAAAGAAGTGTTTTATAGTTTTGATTTATCCCGTATCGAAAATAATAATGGGCAATTATTGATTGAGAATGGAAAAACTACATATTTGGAACATTTTGATAGTAAAACAGACTTTTCAAGTTGAGTTTTCATTCAAAATGGGGATGGACGAAAATATTCTCTTTTATAGGTTTGATTTGTAACAACTTCTGAACCGCTCGGTATGCATCCATATAATTCTATATTTTTCAAACTCACTTTTCTGACGAAAAAACCCATTTTGACAATATATTATGCTTCCACACCATTTATAATGGAGATCATTTCGAAAAAGCTCAATACATTGCCATATCTCGACGTTCTATCTATTTTTTGATAACTGCAGTTTTCCATATCAAATTTCTGATGAAAACTCCATATGACACACACTATATTAATTCTCCTAGATTAAGAAAACTCAGTCTGATTTGCTTCAGGTTGTCTCTATAAAAAAAAAACTAATGAATACCTGAATTGTTATGCTGATGGTGAAGATATGTATTTCATTGGCCAAAATCAGTTGGTGTTGAATGTCCCGAAATGTGTTATATATTTAGGATCTGAATTCAACATAACTATTGATTCGCCAAGCAAGAAACATCGCCTTTCTCATTGGAAAACTCACACAGACTACCGATTTCTTGGGTAGCATGGATTTATGTTCTCCTTTATCTTGGAACGCGCAATCCTTGCAAACTTTATATACTTTCAAGTGATTAATTGGCGGAATTAAGTATTGTCGTAGAACTATTCCAAAGTAGAAGAAAAGACTTGTTGGGAATTGGAATGTATGTCGGGTAGAATAAGCTAAACGGTGCTGATGGCGCTGGAAATGGATTTTTATTTTTGTTAGAAGTGGTCGGGAAGTTTCACCGACTGGTGTCAAATTCTCCTACTTGTTTTCTACTTTGAAAGTAATGCGACACTTGTACCTGAAATTTCTTCACACATTGGAAGGGAATAAAGGTTCATTCAACTTTTTAAAGAATATGTTAAATTCTAATTATAGAATTTACTCGATCGTTGACTCTTTCAGTCGTTCTCAGTCGTTCATTCATTCATCTGTGATCATCTTGAGGAATTCAATAAAAATTGCAGTATCATACGTTGAACTCATATTTCATTCTAAAAAATGGTTTCAAGTTCTTTCATGCATGCTCTAAGTTCTGCTTCCAGTTTGACTAATGTAAAACGTCGGACATGATTCACAAAACGATTATGAACTCCTAATATATCACCACCAAGCTCTTCATTTCATTTCATTTATCATTCACTATTGAGTTTTCATTCGTTTTGTAAGATGTGTTCACACTTTTTGTGAAAACTCAGAAATTTCGATGCTGAATTGACCCAAATAAGTGAACGTTTTGTAATTTGTATCCTCAAGAGAGAGCTTTTTCCATATAGCTTGTCTGTCTTTTAGTTTGAACATTAAAATTTCTACTAGATTCCTGTCATAGCCATTGTAGACCGCGGATTGTTTTATTTTATTACAGTCATCTTTGTATTGAAATTCACTTCACTTAGGTCTTCAGATCATGGAGATGGATATATGGAAAATTCATAAATAATTATGTGCCAGGTGCCTGGTTTACAAAAAAAATATTTGGACTGATTGGATTTGACAATGATCAAAATCAATAATATTTTCCAATAAAATACAAGATTAAAGATAGCAGAAAGTACAACTTGCCAAGGAAGGTATGCGACTGTATTTCAAGTGGAAATTTACGTTGAGGTTGGAAGAATCCAACCTCATACAAAAGTCAATAAAAATATTCTCGGTAAATCAAGCGGCGCTGAAAGCTCTTGGCTCCTACCGAGCAACGTATACGTTGGTAGCAAATTGCCAAAAATGACTCTCCTCGATAGGAAGACTCAACAGATTATTCTCTGGTCTGGATTAGTGGCCATACTGGCCTGGAAGGCAATGCGGCTGCTGACTCCCTTGCAAGAGAGGGTGCTGCAAGCAGCTTTATCGAACCAGAACCTGTCATTGGCATTGCTTTAGGCTTTGCCAAACAAATATTCAACACCTGGATGACAAAAAGAATAATGGACTTCTGGCGGAATCTTCGAAATTTGATACCAAATGTTGGACTACACTAGGAATGAACTACGATTCGGACTGTCGGAAAACAGTGTGTGTCGCCTCTGTTTAGAAAATGATGAAACAGCAGAGCACACACTTTTTGCCTGCTCCGCTAGGGAACGAGTTTTAGAGTTCGCCATAGCCGTACTCTTATCGTCTGAACCTGAAAGACCACTAACCATAAAAACTTATCGGCTTCTTTAAGAATCTGGGTTCATTTGGTCGATTGTGTATAGGTGTGAACCACAATAAATCCTTGCGGGTTGCGGTGGAGGGCCGAATAGACCCTCACTTTGAACCTAACTCAACCTAACCTAGTAGAAAGTAACATATTTAGGTATTTATTATTAGCCTAGAATAATATTGTTTTGAGTTGGGTTTTTTAAAAAGTGATATAATGTACCTTTTTCAAAGGTAATCCTATAACGTAGGTTGCTGTGGATAGGTTCTATTACCCTATCGTTTCCAATAATGTACCTAAGTGTTTATTTGAAATTTTTCTGTTTTACCAGATTTTCAATCATTAATCTACTGAGTTTTACAGTTAACTACCGTTACATATACTATGTTGCGACAGAGTTTGATGTACAAGTAACCGATGAAGCTACCATGTAGCGAAACGATTCTCCAATAACATTCATTGTTAAAATTTCATAATTATCATCAAGGACAGTGTTATTCATTATCATCAAGTAACGGGTCATATTATTCATAATTATCTTTTTTCAATTATGTATGGTGATTATTGTAATAGTTAATTTTGAGAAAGTTTCAAATCATTATAATAGATGCAACAACAGAATGAAAGAAGAAATTTGAATCTTATGAATAGTCGAAAAGTAACATTATGGGATGGAATATGTTGAATGAATTGATGAATAATTATTTTGCATTCTGTTGTATCGAATATTTCTGTTATTTATTTTCATTCAAATTACTTGATTCGGTTCGCTGAAAGGACGAGTATGAACAAGTATGAATTCCCTGAAATCAAAACATTTTCATTGAATAGCCGGTTTTAGTACTTTAAAGAACGATTCCATCAACATGATCATCATCAACTTCTCTCTATTCAATTAAAAAAGTAATGCTTTTTCCTAATATATATTTCCGACTCAAACATAACATACACAACACCCGGAAAATATTTAATTGAACAATGTTAACAAAGTCATTTCGTTAAAAAAATGTCATGTTGGAGTTCCAAACAACTCCAAATTGCCAATTATTTTCATTTGTTTTGTTATGAAATCGATAACTGCCGGGTTTTTTGTATTTTTGAAGAGTATTGTATTTGAAAAAGACATTACATAATTCAGATCTCATGAATGGATAGTTACTGAACGAAATATATGAATAGCAAGGGACGGAACGTATTTTGACATGAGTTTGAATATCGTTGTTTTGAGAGGGACATGTATGTATTGTAATAAATATACCAATGATTCCATATATATTTTGCGAATTTTCATAGAAGCCTTCATGCTGCTACGATAATGAATTATATAGAGATTAGTGAACAAATTGAAATGAGGAATATGCATTATTGATTGCAATTTTTGAATGTATATTTCTAAAAAGAATTTAATCATTTGAAATATGTGCAATTTAATATTTCAGTTCGGCTGGAAAATATATATAGCATATAATGATAGTTTGAAATTTCTGTAGAAATGTTCAAACTCTGACAACAATATATATTGTGGTCAGGTTTGAAATATTTCCATACAATTCCTTGTTAGCTTATTGATAACAAACCTTTCAACTTCTTACATCCCAAGCACACTAGTTTTTTCTCATGAAACAAAAGGAAATATACCTCCTTAACGTGTAATTTCAAATATATGAGCATTGAATTAAATGAAAATCAATTTTCCCATCGAGTTTGTACTCCTAACATCCCCTGTGGAACTGAAACTTATTTTGTACACGACATTTATGAAACACGAAGCAGTATTATCAAGAGAACTATCCACTGATGTTTAAAAGAGATAAACATAATTCTTCTTGGTAAAAAAAAACCTGGAAAAGCAAACGATAAAGTTCGACCATCATTCAGTCGAGCTAAAGAGTCAGGTAATTGGGAGCTTGATAAAACTACTCTAACGACATACATCAAAGAAATTAGTGAGAGTTTATCTGATTTACCTCGCAGGAAAGGAATTCACAAGATTCTCTCCGACTTCTGATATTGGGTCGTTCAAACGACCCGATGGACCATTTACGACCTCTAGTAATAAAACGTTAGAACGTTTGATACATAACGACTTTTCTGGAAATCTGACTCTTAATAACAACAGACCCCCATCTTGGAGGGCGCTAAACACCCAAAAAAGAATGATTGGAAGATTGTCAAGAAGGTTATTACTGCACCGGCGGTTGAATGGGCTATCAAGTCGTTCCATTCCTTCAAATCTCCTGGGGAGGATGGTATTCTTTCAGCTCTTTTTCAAAACGGAGTCCAGCCAGTTGATTGGCAGCCAGGGTGGTATATATATATCTTAAGTGAGTCGGAAAGACTGACATTCTGAACCGGTTTGATCAATTTCTCAATATTCAAGAAACATTTGAAAATGAACTAAACCTATTGGATCATCTCTAGCTAGGGAAGTTATAGAATCGACCATAACTGGCTAGATCTATGCAATGCTTGTAAACAGAACTGCCACTACGACTCTTCAAGGCAAGGCCAGTTTCAGGGTCAACAGAGGTTGCCCTCAAGGTGTGGTACTATCCCCCTTTCTGTGGTCGCTCCTGATAGATAGTTTTTGATTCATGCCCTCGACAGAAGAAAAGTGGAGTTGCAAGCTTATAAAGATGACCTTGTCATCTTGACAAGATCCAGGTCGAGAAAGGTAGCTTGTAATATCCTTCAAAGCACGTGGGACATTCTTCAAGTTGGTGACTGAGGAAGCAGTTGTCTGTCAAGCAAAACTGTGATAATCCAAGAAAATTGGACGATCTAACGCCACTTTCCATTTGAAATGAAGGTGAAATACCTTGGCATTGTCCTTGATAAAACACTCACATGGAAAAATGTTTATACAAAGCCAGACTGTCCCTATGAACATGTCGAATGATTAGTGGTAAAACTTGGGGTTCAGGTTCCAAACAAATCCATTAGAATTATGTGATGGTTTTCAGACTAATGATCACTTATGGTGCAATTGCCTGTTGACCGAATGCTTTACAGAAAACAGCCCAGGCGGAGCTCTTTGGCTCACAGATACATCAGTACCTAACCGTCAGCTGCCAGGGATTCTAGATCTACTTCCTCTCCACATTTTTTTTTGAAAGAGAGGCCAGGTGGACTGCAAATAGACTTGTGCACATTGCCAGATGCACAAATCAATTTAATGCAGAGTGCAACAGACTGTTGGTTGACACTGGAAACCACAGCAATATGAAAATAACCACTGACTTCTTGCCTACAACTGTCAGCTACGAACTGCCTCATAAAGTACTGTTCCCGAGTAGAGAGGTCTCGATCCTCCGGAAGATGGAAATATTGGGAGCAGAAAGTTGTTGTTTCACAACTGGATCGAAAACACTTTTCGGTTCTGATGCAAGTGTTTTCAGTCGCAGACCCAGGACAGAGATATATCAACCTGCCTAGGAATCTATGCGACTGTATTTCAAGCGAAAATTCACGCTATTGAATCGTGTGCGGAGTCAAGTCAATAAAAATATTCTTTTATATTATAAATATTCTTGGAAAGTTAAGCTGTGTTGAAAGCTCTTAGATCCAACTGATAGCAAATTGCCCCTATGGATTCCTGGCCATACTGGCCAGGAACGTGCTGCAATCAGCTCCATCAAACCAGAACCTGTCATTGGTATCGCTTTAGGCCTTGTCAAATAAAGAATAAACACCTGGATGGCAAGAAAATCTATGGAATTCTGGCAGAATCTTCCAGGATTAGCTCACTCCAAGGCGTTTATTCACCCTTCGAGGCTTGATAACAAATAATTATTGACGACAGTAGGGATGAACTACGATGTGTAACAGACCTTCTTACAGGTCACTGTCATTCCAATCATAATATGCAGAGACTCGGACTGATGGAAGACAGTATGTGTCGCCTCTGTTTGGAAAATGATGAAACAGCAGAGCATATACTTTATGCCTGCCTCGCTGGGGACCTAATCAGAATTTTAGAGTTTGGCAAAGCCGTATTCACCACACAAACTAATCGGCTTCGTTAAGAAGCTGGGTTTATTTGGTCGAGTGTGAATAGATGTAACAATAACCACCTGGGGTTGCAGTGGAGGCTTGAATAGACCCACTCACTTTGGACCTAACCTAACCTATGTGACACGATTGTAATTTTTGTTTGTGAATGAGACTTTATATCAATTTCCTTCTATATACCATGTAGCGTTCTTTTTTACGATATATGTCACAATTCCAATTCGAATGTAACATATATCGTAAACAAAGAACTGAAAGAGAAAAAAGTGGTTTTTATTCCAAACAATATTCACAAGTTTCATCTGATAAACATTTATCTATGTAATCTAGATATCTTTGAGAAGAATTTTTCATTAATTAATACTTTTCTTTCCCCTCTTTTTCAAAAGATTTTTCCTCATTACATAATTGCTGTATATCTGTCGGATATAATACAACTCCCTTCGTGGTATTAGCCGGGAAGTAGTTGTTTTCAGATAGGCTTCACTCCATTCAACCTACTGTGAAGGTATATTCGAGACTGGCTTGAACGCTTAAAGTTCATTTATTTAGATGTGTCTATTGCCAGTCATCAAGCATAGCCCACTGACTAATAAGAAAGTTTTTTTCATCATTCAGAGGTATCGGGCAAATTACGGATATGCAGTTGGTTAGTACCTCATTCACTAGATGGAGTGACATTTTGTGATGTTCGCTCCAACTTCGGAAGAGGAATGAAATACTCTGAAAGAATTCCGATTTTCAATTGTGGAATATCATTGACTTTAAGTCGGTGATGGTCACTATATTGCACTGACGAGTAGCTAATGAGCCCGAAACCGGTCCAAAATTGAAGGTCGACTCTTTCAGTTGTATTGCCAATTGTCTACGCTGGAAATTTTCTGTGAAGATTCCTGCACTGGCGCCTGTCGGATATAATCCATCGTCCTTCGTGTTATTAGCCAAGGAAGTCATTATTACTCTGATAAGGGCGAGTTTATTCAACCCACTGTGTAGGTATATCGAGGATCGCTTGAACGTTTAAAGTTCATTTATTCAGATAGGGTTGTATATTATTTCCAATAATCATTCTCTTGATTATGACATTTTTCAGTCAATAAAATGTCTATGGATCCTCCATAGGTAATGACAGAAATGAAGTGTAATGAGAAACCTATGGTTATGTCAAAAATCAGTATTGCAATAAAATTATAGGACATCCCATTAGATTTTCCTTTCAAATAGTTCAAAAATATTTGACTAGTATATCTAAAAAGACTCATCAATTTTTAACAGGAGACCCGTGAAGTGACCACGAGCAAGTAACGTTACGACTGATGCACCGTACATTTAACACTGTACATACCAACCATTTCATATCTTCAAATTTGAATGAAATAAAATGTGTGTGAGATGTTATTTGACCTATTGATTCCATTATGTGGGGAATATAACATCGTTCAAATGTCCACCACGGGTAGAGCCCAAACGATCATGTTTTCATGACTCTGACGCATGAGTCACGCTGCATATCCAGTGTGGTATGACCTGTGCAGCACATTGTGCTGTCCTGTTGAAACCACAAGTTGTTTGAGTTCAGGTCATTCAATTCAGGCCAGAAGAAATGCATCTATCTCTAATGCTCGCCGGTGACAGTGAAGGCCTGGCCAACGTCGTTCTCAGTCCAAAATTCACACCAAACAATGACTTTTTCAAAATGCTACGGACTATCTTGGATCTCGTTTGAATTTAGTTCCGTTTGTTCATTCATCCATTCATCCAGAAACTGGCCTCATCGCTGAAGATGATTTTTCGATGAAAATTAGGGTCAGTTGCCAATTGTTCCAGAGTTCATTCAGCGAACACACGTCGTTGTCTATGGTCCTATATCTCCAGTTCCTGAGTCAGTTAATTTTATCACAAGTTCCCAAGTCACGATGCAAAATTCGCCAAAGGCCGAGGTCTTGTCAGCGACGCGAAATCAATTGTCTGGGATTCTCCTGTACACTATCACAAACCGCGGCGCGTACGGATTTTTGTCGATCATTTACTGAACCAGTGAACGCAAATTCATCCAACACATTGTGAATAGTCCTCTCGGTACGAGATTATGGCGTTAGTAAAATGGGAGAAGCGCGCGGTACGTTGACAACACAATATATCGATTTTGATAAACAATTTTATCATTTACACCTGTTGTTGAATGCAAAACTGAATGAATGGATGACAACTAATTTGACAGATATAGTTTTAACGAGATGGTCGATATCAAAAGTCAAGGTCAGACAGTTTCTGTTGGAAGGCCTTATATAATTGAAAGAGGTACACAATTCCGCATGCAATAGGCAACTTGTCGTCGTGCGTAACGTAACAATTGTTAGAGGAGTCGATGACCACTGAATATGGTGGTTAGGTTTGTAACAGTTACGCGTGTCAAAGTGGTAACGAATGAAATGCAACAAAACTACGGCCGCAAGGTAACACATTCGCGGTAAGGTAATCGGTAAATTTTTAAATTTGTTACGCGACTCAAGAAACAAATTCAGGCTCTTTTGTATCAGTTCAAATGTCTTTGAATAATAAGCACTATCTCACCCCATTGAATAATAATGAATCATATTCAAGAAGTCATGATGTATGTCAACAGAAAATCAATCTTCACAAATCTCTAAACATTTCAACTTTGAATTAATTCTAATGGTGCTATGCTTTCATCTCAAGTCAACTGTTTGCAACTTTTGTGTGAGATACCTGAAGTTTTTATGTTATATTACTTCTTACTCAGGGGAAATTTACGAAGTCAAGATTGTACCGTTGTGTATGTTTTCGTTACAAGCCGATAAATGTTTTCATACCGACTGAAATTTATTATTCATTGAAACATTTGTCACTATTGTTTCTTTTCTCGTGATTCCTGTTGTTGATTTTTTGAGAGAGAATACAATTGTATGGAGTGATATAGAAATAAATTTGAAATGAACTAGTGAGGTAAAAAATTTCAAACTGAAATATTTGAAAAACTTGAGAAAACGGCAAGTATATTACACACACAAAGAGGAACAATGAGGGTTAAATTTTAGGAAAATTTAGCATCGAAATCATTCCTCCGTTACTTCGGAATTGAAATATTGATTTCAAGAACTTCACCGAGCCTTGGATCAGGAGAGATGATATATTCCTTCACAAGTTCGGATCAGAATCAACTAATTTTTTTCGAACGAAAACTCGAATTTTCATTACTGAATAACTCTTACTGAACATTTGGGTCTAGTGAAATCGTAATTTCAACTACTTGGTGGAGTTCTTGGGAATCAGTCTTGGTATATAACATTTCTGTCACCACCAGAATCATCAAAAGATACATGAGAACGAGGATGAAGAAACATGGAAGAAACTGTAGACTAGGCCAAACCTGAGCCAGATACAGGTATTAGGATACCAAACTACCTCTGGAATCATCATAAATACGCGTTACAAAGCCGTAATATTCAGTTATCGAAGAAGACTGGACAAAAAGAAATTTCAAATATCTACGGCTTTCAAACCCGGAAAATAATGACACTGAAAACAGTGGCCGCCAAATCTTCAACCGTTTTGTTGAATTATTTATATCGAATCACAAAAACTCTCAAAAAGATCGAAAAACTTCACTTTTGCGATATTGTATGAACATTACAAATAGAAAAATTTTCAAGAAAAACACATCTTCATACTTGAAATCAGAAAGTTGATTGTGTATCAAGTCTGACGAATCCTTATATGTGGAGTCTGATAGTAAATTTGAAGTTCCAATGACTGATTATGAACAGCTTTTCAATACTTCTGTAAATCAAGAAAATACAACAAGGAATAGAATATGTGAAAGAATCGGCCGGGACTTGAAATGAAAATCCAAAAAGCCCTAGAAAACTATTAGATAGCGAAACACGTGTTGCGTTTTTTTTAAACTGTCCAGTTTAAATTTCACAATAAATTTTTCTAGAATGAGATATAAAATTTCAAAATTTTCGGCACATTCCGCATCTATCTATATCTTAGGAACTGAAAAAGTTAAAGTCGATTTTTCAGAATCCTCCTATAGTGAATGTATTTAACCTCACTATAATCTAGCCTACTCTATATTTTTACAGTTCACGACATGTCTTTTCGAAGTCAATGCTGTCAGCAATTGAAATTTTGAATTGAAATCAATAATTTCGGAAAGTCAGAAAAGGGTGTCTAATGTAGGAAGCATCATTTTATATGAATGAATCGAAGAAGATTACTTACTTGTCATGCAAAAGAGAGTATCAAAATAACTACATAGCACATTGGTAATATTTGACTTATATAAAACAAAATAGGCTGATAGCCAAGAAAATGCATTTTTGGATTGAAGCCATGTGGTCCAGTCAGAAAAGTATTGTATGAGAAAAGGACAACTTGAAACAAGATGTGTCAAGTGTCATGTGGAAATAATGAGAGCAACTTGAGGAGTAATCTATTATAGATTTAATAATTATGTTGTGGAGAAGCCAATATAGAATAAAGTATATTAGTAATAAATTTGATTAATTAACAATTTGTAATCCTTTTATGAAAGAAAAGGAAATCTCTGGTTAAGTTTACTTGAGTATTCATACAATGATCATTATTGAAAAGTTCTTTGGCAATCTCCGACTCTTCAGAAGATTGGCCTTCAACTCTACCACCTTGGTTAGTTCACCATCTGTGATTTTGATCGAAATCGTGTACTGTTATTTCCAAATATATAGAAAATACCATACCTGGCACAATAATTTCCTTTAAATCTCAAAGTAACTCAAGTAACTTCTTAGTTAATTCCAAACACAAAATTAACAAATCACACAGAAGTGGAGTCTATAAGCTTGACTGTTCTGATTGTTTTGCATCTTACATTGGTAGAACCTGTAGACCTCTTTTTACTCGTATTAAAGAACATTGAAAAAACCTTGAAAAATCTGCTATTGGCCACAACATTGAATTTCACAATCATAACTTTAGTCTCAACAGAAATTCCAAAATATTACATAAAAAGATAATGAAAATTTCCTAAGACTTGACTTGTTTGAAGAGTTGGAGATTTCCAGTAATGATCATTGTTTGAATACTCAAGTAAACTCAAACGAAGGTTACCTTCCCCTTCATAAAATGATCATGAATTGTTAGTTAATAAAATTTGTTACCAATATACTTTATTTCATATTGGCTTCCCCACAATATAATTATTAAATCTATAATGGATCACTCCTCAAGTTGGTACCATTATTTTGATATGATACTTGACACATCCTATCCCAAGTTGTCTTTCTTTCATACAATACTATGACTGAACCACATGGCTTCAATTAAAAATATGTTTTCTTGGTTATCAGCTTATTTTGTTTTATATAAGTCAGATAATACAAATGTGCCATGTACTTATTTTGATAATTCCCGTTGCCTGACAAGTGAGTAATCCTAAACAATTTTCCAAATTTCTCAATAAATTATTTAGCAAACTTAAATTTTCACAAAACATTCTTTCAATTAGATCACTTACTTTCAGGTGAGCACCGATTATGACGAAAGTCGAAAGCGTTTTGCAATAAATTTATGATTATACATTTTCATACAAAAACCTCTTCGATTCATTCATTCGAAAAGTGTATCCAGCTTTCCAAATCTATTTAATCATCATATATACTAATGTTAGTATTCGAATAACTGCCAACGTATATTTTCCGATTGATTTCCAATATCACAGTCGTAACTTGTACTGTTTCCAATTCAAAGTGTTCTTAATAAAATACCTATATAACAATTCAGACACGAACCCACCAAATCTTTGAATAATCCAGCATACCATTATAATATCTACTTACATGAACAATTTACGCAAAATATGGTTGGAAATCAATACGTGGAATCTATCGAATCTGCCTTCTCTTTCTGAAAGGTTCCACTTTTTGCTCCTTTCCAAAGGGACAACCTGGATATGGCCAGAATATAAATCACGCCTTCAAGAATTCATATCCTCTGAAACATAGTATTCGATATTGCTGCTCGAGCAGTTCTTGCACTCCAACGTTATTCATTCAAAGTCGAAGTTAAAATTTGTTTTCTTTGAAGAGCGTTCAATTTATTGCGACAAACCATTGGATTATTGGCCATAACTTATCCGATACGGAACTCCGTTATTGTCTAGTCTGGACCGCATTCATGAATTTCTTCTATATCGGTTCGAAGTTGAACGCTGCGCTGGTTATACAGTATCATGTAGTTATATCTAAATGCGGATCTGTTGATTAAAGCACGTAAAGGAAATACGTATAGGGGATGTATTGAGCTTTGTTTGTGTAGTAAACGCTTTCCAATGGCAATCTTGTTTCTAGGCTATTTGGATTCATAGTCTCCCCGTTTTCAGTTCTACTAGCTGACCTGGAGAACTTTGTAAGCCCTCGAAATCAACAAATATTGTATTGAGTTATTAGCAGTCATATAAATTTTTTTATATTGTATTTGTATAGTAAAAAGTCAAGGCATTTCAAAACGATTAGTGTGTTTAGGTAATTTTTCTCGACTTCTACAGAAAATGATATTATACTGCAGTGAGTCCTCACCGAGTATTGACGTATATTTAAATAGCTCCGTATTCTACATAAAAAACACAAAATCAAAAGAGCATCGAATTGTAGTTTTCACTCAAAATTAAATTGCTATAGCCTATTTCAAAAGAGTGTAGAGTAATAAATCATGAAGTGTCATAAAATTTGCCTGAATTTCGTTGTCGTCCATGGGCGTAGGCAAATCTTAGGATTATTAAACTTAATAATTGAAGTAAATTAAAAATTACAGACATAGATAATAATAAAAGGCCATTTTTGGGAAGTAATTTGGTCTAAAATTAAGTACCTACATGTATTTAGGTAAGTAAAATTTCTTAAAAAAAGATTAAGATTAATTTTAGTGGTTCTTGTAAACTTATTTAATATGCAATTTGGGTTCATATACTTGAGCATGATTTCTCAAAAAAGGATTAACACTTAGTTCCGAGGTGCCATGTCATTATAATAATCCCTTTTTGACCCTG